>WNWK01034366.1:12500-20482 GCA_009830355.1 Cherax destructor | reverse complement strand
AGATACTTGGAATGAGGTATTGGAAAAATGTTGGAAACGTAGGAAAAAATGGCATAAAATACCTACACATTGGAAGTATAAACACTTAAGCAGTACTCATCTAAATGTGGTTGCAGGGGTCGAGACTCAGCTCCTGGCCCCGCCTCTTCACTGATCGCTACTGGGTCCCTTCTCTCCCTGCTATATGAGCTTTATCATACCTCGTCTTAAAGCTATGTATGGTTCCTGCCTCCACTACATCACTTGCTAGACTATTCCACTTCCTGACTACTCTATGGCTGAAGAAATACTTCCTAACATCCCTTTGACTCATTTGAGTCTTCAACTTCCAATTGTGACCCCCTTGTTTCTGTGTCCCCTCTCTGGAACATCCTGTCTCTATCTACCTTGTCTATTTCCCGCAGTATTTTGTATGTCGTTATCATGTCTCCCCTAACCCTCCTGTCCTCCAGTGTTGTCAGGCCGATTTCCCTTAACCTTTCTTCGTAGGACATTTCCCTTAGCTCTGGAACTAACCTTGTCGCAAACCTTTGCACTTTCTCTAATTTCTTGACGTGCTTGATCAGGTACGGGTTCCAAACTGGCGCTGCATACTCTAGTATGGGCCTGCCGTACACGGTGTACAGTGTCTTGAACGATTCCTTACTAAGGTATCGGAACGATATTCTCAGGTTTGCCATTCGCCCGTATGCTGCAGCAGTTATCTGGTTGATGTGTGCTTCCGGAGACGTGCTTGGTGTTATACTCACCCCAAGATCTTTCTCCTTGAGCGAGGTTAGCAGTCTTTGACCACCTAGCCTATACTCTGTCTGCGGTCTTCTTTGCCCTTCCCCGATCTTCACGACTTTGCATTTGGCGGGGTTAAATTCGAGAAGCCAGTTGCTGGACCAGGTGTCCAGCATGTCCAGGTCTCTTTGAAGTCCTGCCTGATCCTCATCTGATTTAATTCTCCTCATTAACTTCACATCATCTGCGAACAGAGACACTTCTGAGTCAATCCCGTCCGTCATGTCAGTCCTAGGACTGACCCCTGTGGGACCCCGCTCGTCAGGCGCCCACTGTGATACCTCATCACATACCATGACCCGTTGTTGCCTCCCTGTCAGGTATTCTCTGATCCATTGCAGTGCCCTTCCTGTTATACACGCCTGATCCTCTAACTTCTGCACTAATCTATTAGGAGGAACTGTGTCGAAGGCCTTCCTGCAGTCCAAGAAAATGCAATCAACCAACCCCTCTCTCTCATGTCTTACTTCTGTTACTTTGTAATAGAACTCCAGAAGGTTTGTGACACAGGATTTTCCTTCCATGAATCCGTGCTGGTTGTCGTTTATAATCTTGTTTCGTTCCAGGTGCTCCACCATTCTCCTCCTGATAATCTTCTCCATGACTTTGCACACTATACACGTAAGTGACACTGGTCTATAGTTTAGTGCCTCGTTTCTGTCTCCTTTCTTAAAAATGGGAACTACATTTGCCTTCTTCCATACCTCTGGTAGCTGCCCAGTTTCAAGGGATGTGTTGAATATTGAGGTTAGTGGCACACACAGCATCTCTGCTCCCTCTCTAAGGACCCACGGGGAGATGTTGTCCGGTCCCATTGCCTTTGAGGTATCAAGGTCACTGAGCAACTTCTTCACCTCCTCCTCAGTTGTGTGTATGTCATCCAACACTTGGTACATTCCTTGTTAGTATCCCACTCTGTGCTGTCTTCCCAGAGTCCTTCCTGCCTCCACTGTAAATACCTCCTTAAATCTTGTATTGAGCTCCTCACATACCTCTTGATGGGTTCTTGTGAGTTCCCCACCTTCTTTCCTCAGCCTGATCACCTGGTCTTTGACTGTTGTCTTCCTCCTAATGTAACTATACAACAGTTTCTGGCTCTACGACTTATGTGATCCTTTATTGACAACGTTTCGCCCAGATCTATCTGGGTAAAAGGTACATGAGTATTTATAAGATGGAGTCAGGTGGAGAATGCTGGGTCAGGTGGAGAATGCTGGGTCAGGTGGAGAATGCTGGGTCAGGTGGAGAATGCTGGGTCAGGTGGAGAATGCTGAGTCAGGTGGAGAATGCTGCATGTGACGATCTTCCGAGTAGAGTGATAGAGTCTAGCACCTTGGGTAGCTTTAAAAAGAGATTGGATAAGTATATGAGTAGACCTTGTGCAGTGTTCCTCCATTCTTATGTTCTTATGTACGATAACGATGAAGAAGTTTCTTGGCGAGGGATTCAGCTATGTTATAGAAGCCGTTGTTTTGGTTGAAGTTGTTGGATATACAGATAAGTGATGATTCTAGGATTCTTCGGTATTGAGTGTTGTCTTCTCTGGCGATAAGTCTTGCGTTTCTGTAGTTGATTAAATGGTTGTGTGAATTTCGGTGTTGAACACAGGCATTCCTTAAATCGTCAGATCTGCCTGCGTACTGGTGTTCTGAAATAAGTGTTTGGAGGTCTCCGGATGTTTCGCCGACGTATAATTTGCTGCAGTCATTACAAGGGATTGTGTATACCCTTGCAGTGGATTGAAGCTTGTCCTGTCTGTTACTGGTAATGTCCTTGATGGTTGTGGATGTGGAGGTAGATACTTGGAATGAGGTATTGGAAAAAATGTTGGAAACGTAGGAAAAAATGGTATAAAATACCTACACATTGGAAGTATAATCACTTAAGCAGTACTCACCTAAATGTGGTTGCAGGGGTCGATACTCAGCTCCTGGCCCCGCCTCTTCACTGATCGCTACTGGGTCCCTTCTCTCCCTGCTATATGAGCTTTATCATACCTCGTCTTAAAGCTATGTATGGTTCCTGCCTCCACTACATCACTTGCTAGACTATTCCACTTCCTGACTACTCTATGGCTGAAGAAATACTTCCTAACATCCCTTTGACTCATTTGAGTCTTCAACTTCCAATTGTGACCCCTTGTTTCTGTGTCCCCTCTCTGGAACATCCTGTCTCTATCTACCTTGTCTATTTCCCGCAGTATTTTGTATGTCGTTATCATGTCTCCCCTAACCCTCCTGTCCTCCAGTGTTGTCAGGCCGATTTCCCTTAACCTTTCTTCGTAGGACATTTCCCTTAGCTCTGGAACTAACCTTGTCGCAAACCTTTGCACTTTCTCTAATTTCTTGACGTGCTTGATCAGGTACGGGTTCCAAACTGGCGCTGCATACTCTAGTATGGGCCTGCCGTACACGGTGTACAGTGTCTTGAACGATTCCTTACTAAGGTATCGGAACGATATTCTCAGGTTTGCCATTCGCCCGTATGCTGCAGCAGTTATCTGGTTGATGTGTGCTTCCGGAGACGTGCTTGGTGTTATACTCACCCCAAGATCTTTCTCCTTGAGCGAGGTTTGCAGTCTTTGACCACCTAGCCTATACTCTGTCTGCGGTCTTCATGACTTTGCATTTGGCGGGGTTAAATTCGAGAAGCCAGTTGCTGGACCAGGTGTCCAGCATGTCCAGGTCTCTTTGAAGTCCTGCCTGATCCTCATCTGATTTAATTCTCCTCATTAACTTCACATCATCTGCGAACAGAGACACTTCTGAGTCAATCCCGTCCGTCATGTCATTCACATATACCAAGAATAGCACTGGTCCTAGGACTGACCCCTGTGGGACCCCGCTCGTCAGGCGCCCACTGTGATACCTCATCACATACCATGACCCGTTGTTGCCTCCCTGTCAGGTATTCTCTGATCCATTGCAGTGCCCTTCCTGTTAAACACGCCTGATCCTCTAACTTCTGCACTAATCTGTTAGGAGGAACTGTGTCGAAGGCCTTCCTGCAGTCCAAGAAAATGCAATCAACCCACCCCTCTCTCTCGTGTCTTACTTCTGTTACTTTGTAATAGAACTCCAGAAGGTTTGTGACACAGGATTTTCCTTCCATGAATCCGTGCTGGTTGTCGTTTATAATCTTGTTTCGTTCCAAGTGCTCCACCATTCTCCTCCTGATAATCTTCTCCATGACTTTGCACACTATACACGTAAGTGACACTGGTCTATAGTTTAGTGCCTCGTTTCTGTCTCCTTTCTTAAAAATGGGAACTACATTTGTCTTCTTCCATACCTCAGGTAGCTGCCCAGTTTCAAGGGATGTGTTGAATATTGAGGTTAGTGGCACACACAGCATCTCTGCTCCTCTCTAAGGACCCACGGGGAGATGTTGTCCGGTCCCATTGCCTTTGAGGTATCAAGGTCACT
This sequence comes from Cherax destructor, assembly GCA_009830355.1. NCBI lineage: Eukaryota > Metazoa > Arthropoda > Malacostraca > Decapoda > Parastacidae > Cherax > Cherax destructor. Next base: position 16,271 of record WNWK01034366.1, on the reverse strand, counting down.
GAGCAACTTCTTCACCTCCTCCTCAGTTGTGTGTATGTCATCCAACACTTGGTACATTCCTTGTTAGTGTCCCACTCTGTGCTGTCTTCCCAGAGTCCTTCCTGCCTCCACTGTAAATACCTCCTTAAATCTCGTATTGAGCTCCTCACATACCTCTTGATGGGTTCTTGTGAGTTCCCCACCTTCTTTCCTCAGCCTGATCACCTGGTCTTTGACTGTTGTCTTCCTCCTAATGTAACTATACAACAGTTTCTGGCTCTACGACTTATGTGATCCTTTATTGACAACGTTTCGCCCAGATCTATCTGGGTAAAAGGTACATGAGTATTTATAAGATGGAGTCAGGTGGAGAATGCTGGGTCAGGTGGAGAATGCTGGGTCAGGTGGAGAATGCTGGGTCAGGTGGAGAATGCTGAGTCAGGTGGAGAATGCTGAGTCAGGTGGAGAATGCTGCATGTGACGATCTTCCTAGTAGAGTGATAGAGTCTAGCACCTTGGGTAGCTTTAAAAAGAGATTGGACAAGTATATGAGTAGACCTTGTGCAGTGTTCCTCCATTCTTATGTTCTTATGTACGATAACGATGAAGAACTTTCTTGGCGAGGATTCAGCTATGTTATAGAAGCCGTTGTTTGGTTGAAGTTGTTGGATATACAGATAAGTGATGATTCAGGATTCTTCGGTATTGAGTGTTGTCTTGGCAAGACTTATCGCCAGAGAAGACAACACGCAATACCGCAGAATCCTGGAATCATCACTTATCTGTATATCCAACAACTTCAACCAGAACAACGGCTTCTATAACATAACTGAACCTATTGCCAAGAAACTTCTTCATCGGTAACCCACATAAGAACATAAGACTGGAGGAACACTGCACAAGGTCTACTCATATACTTATCCAATCTCTTTAAAGCACCCAAGGTGCTAGACTCTATCACTCTACTCGGAAGATCGTCACATGCAGCATTCTCCACCTGACTCAGCATTCTCCACCTGACCCAGCATTCTCCACCTGACTCAGCATTCTCCACCTGACTCAGCATTCTCCACCTGACTCAGCATTCTCCACCTGACTCAGCATTCTCCACCTGACTCAGCATTCTCCACCTGACTCAGCATTCTCCACCTGACTCAGCATTCTCCACCTGACTCAGCATTCTCCACCTGACTCAGCATTCTCCACCTGACTCAGCATTCTTCACCTGACTCAGCATTCTCCACCTGACCCAGCATTCTCCACTTGACCCAGCATTCTCCACTTGACTCCATCCTATAAATACTCACGTACCTTTAACCCAAATAGATCTGTTTGTGACTTGATAAAGCCCACTGCGTGGGCGAAACGTTGTCAATAAAGGATCACATTATACTGCTTAAGTGTTTATATTTCCATAATATCGGTGTCACGGGGCAGCAAGGTATCAGCGTGGAGTAGTATTATATTGCAAGGGTAGTTGAGATGGTGTACTTGCCAGATCTTTCCTCTGTGATGTTGGTAGAAGCAATTCATGATGGATCACTACAATGGCTGTGCGTGACTATGGGCTTTCTGCATGCACAACCAAATGTCACTCATTTCTGTACAATTATATCATACTGAAATAAATCTTTGTCTCTGGCATCTATGAATGTTGGATTCTCTGTAGAATAGCTCTGCATTGTTTCAGTGCATGAGATATGTCTTTTTAGATGTGTGCAAGACAAGCAGTTAAGGTGTCTCGGTTGCATGCAACTTTTGTGTTCTGGGACCCGTGTAAAAGATTCCTTCCTGTTTCTCCTAGGTTTTATTGCATCCTCCACATGGTACCGGGTACACCACACCTTCACTCTTTAAGTTTTATCAAATGGATCTTTCTTCCTAGTGAAGTCTCTGATGGAAGACGTGGTTATGGTAGCTACGTCAGTATTGATTCTTGAAAGAGACTGTGTTTTGTTGGCTACCTTTCGTCTAGGTACAAGTAGGAATCTGAGTTTCTCGGTGGTGACATTGTTGGTAGATCTGAGTCTTCACACCTGGGGTATACTGGATTTTTCTAATAATTCTGGACTAGAGATATGGATAGATTTAAGGGAAAAAACAGTGACTACGCCTCTCTTGGTGTGAGTGTCGTGGTGTGAGTGTTGTAGTGTGAGTGTCGTGGTGTGAGTGGTGTAGTGTGAGTGTTGTAGTGCAAGTGTCGTGGTGTGAGCGGTGTGAGTGTCGTGGTGTGAGTGGTATAGTGAGTGTCGTGGTGTGAGTGGTGTAGTGTAAGTGTCGTGGTGTGAGTGGTGTAGTGTGAGTGTCGTGATGTGAGTAATGTAGTGTGAGTGGTGTAGTGTGAGTGGTGTAGTGTGAGTGTCGCGGTGTGCGTGTCGTGGTGTGTATTGTAGTGTGAGTGTCGTGGTGTGAGTGGTGTAGTGTGAGTGTCGTGGTGTGAGTGGTGTAGTGTGAGTGTCGTGGTGTAGTGTTAGTGTCGTGGTGTGAGTGGTGTAGTGTGAGTGTCGTGGTGTGAGTGTCGTGGTGTGTGTTGTAGTGTGAGTGTCGTGGTGTGTATTGTAGTGTGAGTGTCGTGGTGTGGAGTGGTGTAGTGTGAGTGTCGTGGTGTGAGTGGTGTAGTGTGAGTGTCGTGGTGTGAGTGGTGTAGTGTGAGTGTCGTGGTGTAGTGTTAGTGTCGTGGTGTGAGTGGTGTTGTGTGAGTGTCGTGGTGTGAGTGTCGTGGTGTGTGTTGTGTGTGAGTGTCGTGGTGTGAGTGTCGTGGTGTGTATTGTAGTGAGTGTCGTGGTGTGAGTGGTGTAGTGTGAGTGTCGTGGTGTGAGTGGTGTTGTGTGAGTGTCGTGGTGTGAGTGGTGTAGTGAGTGTCGTGGTGTGAGTGGTGTAGTGTGAGTGTCGTGGTGTGAGTGGTGTAGTGTGAGTGTCGTGGTGTGAGTGGTGTAGTGTGAGTGTCGTGGTGTGAGTGGTGTAGTGTGAGTGTCGTGGTGTGAGTGGTGTAGTGTGAGTGTCGTGGTGTGAGTGGTGTAGTGTGAGTGTCGCGGTGTGAGTGTCGTGGTGTGAGTGTCGTGGTGTGTATTGTAGTGTGAGTGTCGTGGTGTGAGTGGTGTAGTGTGAGTGTCGTGGTGTGAGTGGTGTAGTGTGAGTGTCGTGGTGTGAGTGGTGTAGTGTGAGTGTCGTGGTGTGAGTGGTGTAGTGTGAGTGTCGTGGTGTGAGTGGTGTAGTGTGAGTGTCGTGGTGTGAGTGGTGTAGTGGAGTGTCGCGGTGTGAGTGTCGTGGTGTGTATTGTAGGGGAGTGTCGTGGTGTGAGTGGTGTAGTGTGAGTGTCGTGGTGTGAGTGGTGTAGTGTGAGTGTCGTGGTGTGAGTGGTGTAGTGTGAGTGTCGTGGTGTGAGTGGTGTAGTGTGAGTGTCGTGGTGTGAGTGGTGTAGTGTGAGTGTCGTGGTGTAGTGTTAGTGTCGTGGTGTGAGTGGTGTAGTGTGAGTGTCGTGATGTGAGTGGTGTAGTGTGAGTGTCGTGGTGTGAGTGGTGTAGTGTGAGTGTCGTGGTGTAGTGTGAGTGTCGTGGTGTGAGTGGTGTAGTGTGAGTGTCGTGGTGTGAGTGGTGTAGTGTGAGTGTCGTGGTGTAGTGTGAGTGTCGTGGTGTGAGTGGTGTAGTGTGAGTGTCGTGGTGTGAGTGGTGTAGTGTGAGTGTCGTGGTGTGAGTGGTGTAGTGTGAGTGTTGTAGTGCAAGTGTCGTGGTGTGAGTGGTGTAGTGTGAGTGTCGTGGTGTGAGTGGTGTAGTGTGAGTGTCGTGGTGTGAG
>WNWK01034366.1:0-7500 GCA_009830355.1 Cherax destructor | reverse complement strand
TTCTCTCAGGTGTTGTGTGATAACTTGTCTTCTCTCCAGGTGTTTGTATAACTTGTCTTCTCTCCAGGTGTTGTGTATGACTTGTCTTCCTCTCAGGTGTTTGTGATACTTGTTTCTCTCCAGGTGTTGTGTGATAACTTGTCTTCTCTCCAGGTGTTGTGTGATAACTTGTCTTCTCCAGGTGTTATGTATGACTTGTCTTCTCTCCAGGTGTTGTGTGATACTTGTCTTCTCTCCAGGTGTTGTGTGATACTTGTCTTCTCCCAGGTGTTGTGTGATACTTGTCTTCCTCCAGGTGTTGTGTGATCTTGTCTTCTCTCCAGGTGTTGTGTGATAACTTGTCTTCTCCCAGGTGTTGTGTGATGACTTGTCTTCTCTCAGGTGTTTGTGATGACTTGTCTTCTCCAGGTGTTGTGTGATACTTGTCTTCTCCAGGTGTTGTTGATGACTTGTCTTCTCCCAGGTGTTATGTGATGACTTGTCTTCTCTCCAGGTGTTGTGTGATGACTTGTCTTCTCTCCAGGTGTTTGTGATAACTTGTCTTCTCCAGGTGTTGTGTGATGACTTGTCTTCTCTCCAGGTGTTGTGTGATACTTGTCTTCTCCCAGGTGTTATGTATGACTGTCTTCTCTCCAGGTGTTGTGTGATGACTTGTCTTCTCTCCAGGTGTTATGTGATGACTTGTCTTCTCCAGGTGTTGTGTGATACTTGTCTTCTCTCCAGGTGTTTGTGATGACTTTCTTCTCCAGGTGTTGTGTGATAACTTGTCTTCTCCAGGTGTTTGTATACTTGTCTTCTCAGGTGTTATGTTAGACTTGTCTTCTCTCCAGGTGTTGTGTGATGACTTGTCTTCTCTCCAGTTGTTGTGTGATGAATTACCTTCTCTCAGGTGTTGTGTGATACTTGTCTTCTCTCCAGGTGTTGTGTGATAACTTGTCTTCTCTCAATTACTTCTCTCCAGGTGTTGTGTGATACTTGTCTTCTCCAGGTGTTGTGTGATAACTTGTCTTCTCCAGGTGTTGTGTGATGACTTGTCTTCTCTCAGGTGTTGTGTGATAACTTGTCTTCTCTCCAGGTGTTGTGTGATAACTTGTCTTCTGCCAGGTGTTATGTTATGACTTGTCTTCTCTCCAGGTGTTGTGTGATGACTTGTCTTCTCTCCAGGTGTTATGTGATGACTTGTCTTCTCTCCAGGTGTTGTGTGATAACTTGTCTTCTCTCCAGGTGTTGTGTGATAACTTGTCTTCTCTCCAGGTGTTATGTTATGACTTGTCTTCTCTCCAGGTGTTGTGTGATAACTTGTCTTCTCTCCAGGTGTTATGTGATGACTTGTCTTCTCTCCAGGTGTTGTGTGATAACTTGTCTTCTCTCCAGGTGTTGTGTGATAACTTGTCTTCTCTCCAGGTGTTATGTTATGACTTGTCTTCTCTCAGGTGTTGTGTATACTTGTTTCTCTCCAGGTGTTGTGTGATGACTTGTCTTCTCTCCAGGTGTTGTGTGATAACTTGTCTTCTCTCCAGGTGTTATGTGATGACTTGTCTTCTCTCCAGGTGTTGTGTGATAACTTGTCTTCTCTCCAGGTGTTATGTTATGACTTGTCTTCTCTCCAGGTGTTGTGTGATGACTTGTCTTCTCTCCAGGTGTTATGTGATAACTTGTCTTCTCTCCAGGTGTTGTGTGATGACTTGTCTTCTCTCCAGGTGTTATGTGATGACTTGTCTTCTCTCCAGGTGTTGTGTGATGACTTGTCTTCTCTCCAGGTGTTGTGTGATAACTTGTCTTCTCTCCAGGTGTTGTGTGATGACTTGTCTTCTCTCCAGGTGTTTGTGAAACTTGTCTTCTCCAGGTTTGTGTGATAACTTGTCTTCTCTCCAGGTGTTATGTGATGACTTGTCTTCTCTCCAGGTGTTGTGTGATAACTTGTCTTCTCTCCAGGTGTTGTGTGATGACTTGTCTTCTCTCCAGGTGTTGTGTGATAACTTGTCTTCTCTCCAGGTGTTGTGTGATAACTTGTCTTCTCGCCAGGTGTTATGTTATGACTTGTCTTCTCTCAGGTTTGTGTGATGACTTGTCTTCTCCCAGGTGTTTGTGATGACTTGTCTTCTCTCCAGGTGTTGTGTGATAACTTGTCTTCTCTCCAGGTGTTGTGTGATAACTTGTCTTCTCTCCAGGTGTTATGTTATGACTTGTCTTCTCTCCAGGTGTTGTGTGATAACTTGTCTTCCTCCAGGTGTTGTGTGATGACTCTGTCTTCTCCAGGTGTTTGTGATACTTGTCTTCTCTCCAGGTGTTATGTGATGACTTGTCTTCTCCAGGTGTTGTGTGATGACTTGTCTTCTCTCCAGATGTTGTGTGATACTTGTCTTCTCTCCAGGTGTTGTGTGTGACTTGTCTTCTCCAGGTGTTATGTGGTGACTTGTCTTCTCTCCAGGTGTTATGTGATACTTGTCTTCTCCAGGTGTTGTGTGATGACTTGTCTTCTCCCAGGTGTTGTGTGATGACTTTCTTCTCTCAGGTGTTGTGTGATGACTTGTCTTCTCTCCAGGTGTTGTGTGATGACTTGTCTTCTCTCCAGGTGTTATGTGGTGACTTGTCTTCTATCCAGGTGTTCAGTCATCTTGTCAGTCACACACTCTCCATATCAGAAACACTGAAGTGTAATCAACGCTTCTTGCCTGCAACATTTTTTCTTTGCAAGGCGAGAATCACGTTGATGTTGCAACAGTCTGGCAGCTTCGTCAGAGTGACTTACTGTGTGTCATTGTGACGAGTTTCTTCAAGAACTTCCTAAATAAGATATACAGTGTCCTTGAGAGAGACAGTGTCCTTGGGAAATACAGTGTCCTTGGGAGAGACAGTGTTCTTGGGAGACACAATGTCCTTGAGAAAGACTGTCCTTGGGAGACATAGTATCCTTGAGAGAGAGTGTCCTTGGGAGACACAGTGACCTTGACAGAGACACAGTGTCCTTACAGTGCGTGAATATTCTTATATTTCTGTATATCCATGTTGGAAAATTCCTGATAAGAATATCAGAATACTTTGCTAAAATATTCATTGTTTATATTTCCATTGAAGAAAATTGCTGATAGATTTGTTCAGTAATTACCTTCCAAACACTCAGCAACCACAAGATGATTTATGTGTGAGAGAGAGAGAGAGAGAGAGAGAGAGAGAGAGAGAAGAGAGAGAGAGAGAGAGAGAGAAGAGAGAGAGAGAGAGAGAGAGAGAGAGAGAGAGAAGACAGAGACAGAGACAGAGACAGAGACAGAGACAGCAGACAGACAGAGAGAGAGAGACAGACAGACAGACAGACAGAGACAGGGACAGAGAGAGTGAGCTATCACTCACAAGATCTCTAGTGACAATAAATAAAACGTCAATGTAACATTTGGTGGAGTCAGCAGTTGGCACAAGGCCAGGTCAGGTCAAGCTAGTGTCCCCACCTCAGTCAGGTCAAGCTAGTTGTCCCACACCACAGTCAGGTCAAGCTAGTTGTCCCACACCATCAGTCAGGTCAAGCTAGTTGTTCCCACACCATCCAGTCAGGTCAAGCTAGTTGCTCCCACACCACCAAGTCGCAGTTGTCCCCAAGTCAGTAGCTTGTTCCCACACCACAGTCAGGTCAAGCTAGTTGCTCCCACACCACCAGTCAGGTCAAGCTAGTTGTTCCCACACCATCAGTCAGGTCAAGCTAGTTGCTCCCACACCACCAGTCAGGTCAAGCTAGTTGTTCCCACACCATCAGTCAGGTCAAGCTAGTTGTTCCCACACCACCAGTCAGGTCAAGCTAGTTGTTCCCACACCATCAGTCAGGTCAGGCTAGCTGCTCCCACACCATCAGTCAGGTCAAGATAGGTGTTCCCACACCACCAGTCAGGTCAAGATAGGTGTTCCCACACCACCAGTCAGGTCAGGCTAGTTGCTCCCACACCACCAGTCAGGTCAAGCTAGTTGCTCCCACACCACCAGTCAGGTCAAGCTAGTTGTTCCCACACCACCAGTCAGGTCAAGTGGTTCCCACCACCAGTCAGTCAGGTGTCTCCCACACCACCAGGCAGGTCAAGATAGGTGTTCCCACACCACCAGTCAGGTCAAGACAGGTGCTCCCACACCACCAGTCAGGTCAAGACAGGTGCTCCCACACCACCAGTCAGGTCAAGACAGGTGCTCCCACACTACCAGTCAGGTCAAGATAGGTGTTCCCACACCACCAGTCAGGACAAGACAGGTGCTCCCACACCACCAGTCAGGTCAAGACAGGTGTTCCCACACCACCAGTCAGGTCAAGATAGGTGTTCCCACACCACCAGTCAGGTCAAGATAGGTGTTCCCACACCACCAGTCAGGTCAAGATAGGTGTTCCCACACCACCAGTCAGGTCAAGATAGGTGTTAGTCACTGGAAGTTAGAAGCATCGTCCACCAAGCAACCAGGTGTCACAGTAAAGCTTTATGAACTGGAGAAGAAATATAGAGGAAGAGGAACTATAAGGAAACGCAGAACAATGAGGAGTAATAAGGATTGATCCGAGGAAGAGGAGGAGCTCGCTGCCTGACTAGAATCCTTCAGTACATCGAGAATTCCTTCAGTACGTTCTAAGACAGAGAGAAAAGACAGTGTTTCTCAAGGACACTGTGTCTGTCAAGGACACGTATCTCCAAGGACACTGTATTTCCCAAGGACACTGTATTTCCCAAGGACACTGTCTCTCTCAAGGACACTGTCTCTCTCAAGGACACTGTCTCTCTCAAGGACACTTTATACCTTATTTAGGAAGTTCTTGAAGAAACTCGTCACAGTGACACAGTAAGTCACTCTGACGAAGCTGCCAGACTGTTGCAACATCAACGTGATTCTCGCCTTGCAAAGAAAAAATGTTGCAGGCAAGAGGCGTTGATTACACTTCAGTGTTTCTGATATGGAGAGTGTGTGACTGACAAGATGACTGAACACCTGGAGAGAAGACAAGTCATCACACAACACCTGGAGAGAAGACAAGTCATAACATAACACCTGGAGAGAAGGCAATTCATCACACAACACCTGGAGAGAAGACAAGTCATCACATAACACCTGGAGAGAAGACAAGTCATCACACAACACCTGGAGAGAAGACAAGTCATAACATAACACCTGGAGAGAAGACAAGTCATCACACAACACCTGGAGAGAAGACAAGTTATCACATAACACCTGAAGAGAAGACAAGTCATCACACAACACCTGGATAGAAGACAAGTCATAACATAACACCTGGAGAGAAGACAAGTCATCACACAACACCTGGAGAGAAGACAAGTCATCACATAACACCTGGAGAGAAGACAAGTCATCACACAACACCTGGAGAGAAGACAAGTCATCACACAACACCTGGAGAGAAGACAAGTCATCACATAACACCTGGAGAGAAGACAAGTTATCACACAACACCTGGAGAGAAGACAAGTTATCACACAACACCTGGAGAGAAGACAAGTTATCACACAACACCTGGAGAGAAGACAAGTCATCACACAACACCTGGAGAGAAGACAAGTCACCACATAACACCTGGAGAGAAGACAAGTTATCACACAACACCTGAGAAGACAAGTCATCACAACACCTGGAGAGAAGACAAGTCAAAACATAACCCCTGGAGAGAAGACAAGTTATCACATAACACATGGAGAGAAGACAAGTTATCACATAACACATGGAGAGAAGACAAGTCATCACACAACACCTGGAGAGAAGACAAGTCACCACATAACACCTGGAGAGAAGACAAGTTATCACACAACACCTGGAGAGAAGACAAGTCATCACATAACACCTGGAGAGAAGACAAGTCATCACATAACACCTGGAGAGAAAAGTCATCACACAACGCCTGTAGAGAAGGAAATTCATCACACAACACCTGGAGAGAAAACAAGCCATCGCACAACACCTGCAGAGAAGACAAGTCATCACATAACACCTGGAGAGAAGACAAGTCACCACATAGCACCTGGAGAGAAGACAAGTCACCACATAACACCTGGAGAGAAGACAAGTCATCACATAACACCTGGAGAGAAGACAAGTCATCACACAACACCTGGATAGAAGACAAGTCATCACATAACACCTGGAGAGAAGACAAGTCACCACATAACACCTGGGAGAGCAAGTCATCACATAACACCTGGAGAGAAGACAAGTCATCACATAACACCTGGAGAGAAGACAAGTCATCACACAACACCTGGAGAGAAGACAAGTCATCACACAACACCTGGAGAGAAGACAAGTCATCACATAACACCTGGGGAGAAGTCAAGTCATCACATAACACCTGGAGAGAAGACAAGTCACCACATAACACCTGGAGAGAAGACAAGTCATCACACAACACCTGGAGAGAAGACAAGTCATTACACAACACCTGGAGAGAAGACAAGTCATCACACAACACCTGGAGAGAAGACAAGTCATCACACAACACCTGGAGAGAGAAGACAAGTCACCACATAACACCTGGGGAGAAGTCAAGTCATCACATAACACCTGGGAGAAGACAAGTCACCACATAACACCTGGAGAAGACAAGTCATCACACAACACCTGGAGGAAGACAAGTCATTACAAACACCTGGAGAGAAGACAAGTCATTACACAACACCTGGAGAGAAGCAAGTCATCACACAACACCTGGAGAGAAGACAAGTCATTACACAACACCTGGAGAGAAGACAAGTCATTACACAACACCTGGAGAGAAGACAAGTCATCACACAACACCTGCAGAGAAGACAAGTCATCACACAACACCTGGAGAGAAGACAAGTCATCACATATAAATCCTGCCTTATAAATTTAGCTGAAATTCTACGAATATCTGACAAAATCAGGCCGGATATAGATGGCCGGATAGCTTGCGTCTGGATGCTCTGCTTCACCAGATATTTATGCATAAAATGCAATACACGTGGAAAGCAGAAAACATTTTGTTTACACTTGAGGTGGACGATATCTGCTGACTCTAATGAAGGACTAAATTCACTTGTTCTTGGCTGCAGCTGCGGTAATTTCTGAACGCTAAGGAAGGAAGGTTAGACGCTAAGGGGAAGGTTAGACGCTAAGGGGAAGGTTAGACGCTAAGGGGGAAGGTTAGACGGTAAGGGGGAAGGGTAGACCTTCGTAGGAAATCATACGATTGTTGTATTGGGTGCTGGGATGATGGGCACCTCACCCTACCCATTCCTCTCTCCAGAGTGACCCACACCCACTCAGGACGTCAAGGACGAGGTTTGAAGTGCTTCTCGAGTACCACCTCCACCTTGTTCCCACACCTGAGGCAGTTTTGTGATTCACACTTCACTCTTGTTCCCACACCTGAGGCAGTGTTGTGATTCACACTTCACTCTTGTTCCCACACCTGAGGCAGTGTTGTGACTCACACTTCACTCTTGTTCCCACACCTGAGGCAGTGTTGTGATTCACACTTCACTCTTGTTCCCACACCTGAGG
>WNWK01034365.1:0-20483 GCA_009830355.1 Cherax destructor | reverse complement strand
GTAGTGAGGGAGAGGAAACTTTCCATTTGTATGACTGGAAGAGTATTTGGTGGTGGTTTAGGAAGGTTAAGGTTCGACCAAGTGTTCGGGAGGTGGGTTTTAAGTTTTTGCATGGGATTTTGGTAGCGAAGAGTCAGCGTTTTATGATGGGTATGACAAATAATGGGGCGTGTGATAAATGTGGGGAGTGGGAGACGGCGTTTCATGTGGTGTATTTTTGTAGGGACATGGGAAAGGTGCAGGATTGGGTAGGGGGGGTGTTGAATTTGATTAGTGGGAGGGTTGTGTCCGTGTTGCGTGCTTTAAGTTTAGATATGGGTGATTACTTGGAAAGTGTGTGCAGGGTAATTCCAACCACACAATAGAGCGAAAAACTAATGTCAAAGACCTGGGAGTGTTCATGTCAGAGGATCTCACCTTCAAGGACCATAACAATGTAGCAATTGCATCTGCTCGAAAAATGACAGGATGGATAATGAGAACCTTCAAAACCAGGGATGCCAAGCCCATGTTGACACTTTACAGATCGCTTGTTCTATCTAGGCTGGAATATTGCTGCACACTAACTGCACCTTTCAAGGCGGGTGAAATTGCTGACCTTGAAAATGTGCAGAGAACCTTCACGGCACGCATAAGTGCGATAAACCACCTCAACTACTGGGAACGCTTGAAGTTCCTAAACCTGTACTCTCTAGAACGCAGGCGGGAGAGATACATTATTATATACACATGGAAAATTCTCGAGGGCTTAGTACCAAACTTGCACACAAAAATCACTCCCTACGAAAGCAAAAGACTCGGCAGGCGATGCAACATTCCCCAATGAAGAGCAGGGGTGCCACTAGCACGTTGAGGGACAACACAATAAGTGTGAGGGCCCAAGATTGTTCAACTGCCTCCCAGCATACATCAGGGGATTACCAACAAGCCCCTGGCTGTCTTCAAGCAGGCACTGGACAGGCACCTCAAGTCGGTACCTGATCAGCCGGGCTGTGGTTCGTACGTTGGACTGCGTGCGGCCAGCAGTAACAGCCTGGTTGATCAGGCTCTGGTCCAACAAGAGGCCTGGTCACGGACCGGGCCGCGGGGCGTTGACCCCTGGAATTCTCTCCAGGTAGACTCCAGGTAGGGCATTGACGTACATTGTTTTGGATTATATTTTCGTGTTTTGGAGTATGAGGGGTTTGGAGGTGAGGGTTGTGGTTAAAGCATTGGCTGCCCTAATTTTTAGAACGAAATGTAGGAATAGGGAGATTTATGGGGGGAGTTGGGAGAGTTTTTTTCCGTCAGCGTATAGAGTTTTGACAGTGGATGGGTTGTTGTGGTTATATTAGTGTGGGTGGGGTGTATGGGATGTTTTGGTAAATGTAGGGAGGGGGGTATAGCTGTAGTTCTTAGGGGGGGAGGGTTTAGGTTTCCTTCTGTTTTGGCTGTGTTCCTGTGGACATGCATGTGTGTTGTTTGGTGTTATGCAAGGAACCATGGAATGTTTTTATAAGGTTCTGTTTTAAGCCTTATGTGTTGAGATCTTGGTACGGGTTTTGAGGTAGTATAGGCCTAGGTTTGGTTTTGATGAGATGTTTGGTTTGTTGTTTTGTCAAGTGTGAAAGGATGGAATGTGTTGGAAGTGGAAGTTTTTATGGTTGGGTTAATATTTTGTAGCAATTAGAGTGAATGTGACGACGTTTCGGCCCGACTTGGACCATTTACAAAGTCACACTAACACACACACGTAAGATCCTCTCTTTTATATGTGCGGGTTGTGTGTGTATTGTTCCAGTCACGGTATTGTGCCTTTTTTGTTATTTAGAGTGAATGGTTTGTTGTATGTTGTTTTGAAGCCTTTATGTTTAGGGTTTAATGTACGGCTTTTATGTTGTGTATGACTGCTAGTGATCAGTTGATCCTTTATTTTTGTGAGAGCCTATAATGTTTTTTTGGTTTGGGTTGGGTGTGGGGTATGTTGACACATTTTGTTGTTGGTTAAAGCCAATTTTTTTTTTTTGGGTGTAATAACCAGGTGTGGTGGATGTGTTGTACTTTTTAGGTTTTATTGAGCAGATTTCATCTATTTTGTGGGTGTTGGAGTTAAATTGTTTAGTTGTAAGTTGATAATGAGAATGTATAGCACTGTCATAAATAAATACACCTTTTGGTGTCTGATGCTCGATTTGATGTTTGCTATTGTCTAATGTTTGGATAATATTTTGTTTTTGTTTTATGATGTTCTTTAAAATTGTTAAAGTAAAGTTACGTTTTGAATGAGTTCATATTTTACTATGTAAATTTGTTTGGTTTTGTTATATTCGGTTCAGGGTATGTTATAATGTATGTAAGTTTATGTTTAATAAAATATAAAACAAAAAAGTACCAACGTAGGCTGAGCAATGTACGAGGAACAGAAGCCTGGCCTGGTGGGTGACCTTAACAGTGGCACTATAAGAATCGCATGCCACTTACACCCATATTGCTTGTGTCTAGTGAGGTGAATGTCCCTTGACCCTCCTATACACCGGTAACCTTTAACCCATCGCCAGTGTGAAACTGCTGTGTCAGCTATGAGTATAGTTGATGGTCTTGATGATGTAAATGATGGTGAAGGCAGATTTGAAACATACCTTAGTAAATACTCTGGGAAAAAGGAACGAGGCTTCCAGAGAAAGCTTGCTGCAAGCAATACAGGGGGCGCACACCCTCCCAAAGCTGTCAGGTTAGATTTCACTAACAACACTGATCAAGAGATCAAATGTAATTGGTTTTACGAAGCTAGTGTAAACAACCCGGAGAAAACGATCAAGTTTCTCCATGATGAGGATAACTACGTATTTGTGCCTAATGATTCAACATTTATAGACAAACTTCTCGCTAAAGAATATGCCAACATCAAACTCCGAGCTGTCCCACCTAGGGCACCTAAAGTGCTCATTGTCATATACAACGTCAACAAGCACTTGAATCCTAAATATCTGGTGTCAGAGCAAGTTGCAAGCCCTCGTCGACTTCCCAACGATCTGATATTAGCTGAGTGGACTGGCCAGGGGACTTTGCCACACTATATTCACTCCCGTGCTGCCCTCAACAGGCGCTATAACATTGCATTGTACAGACCTCCTCAACGTCGATGTTATAAGTGTCAACGTTGGGGCCACATTGCCAGGAAATGCCCAGCTAAGTCACACTGGTGTGCAGTTTGTGCCAATGCTCATTCTTCTGAACGGTGTTATAATTTGATCAAACAGCAACAGACTCTTGCTAAGCGATGTATCAATTGTAAGACTTCAGGAGTCACAGCAGCTCATGCTGACTGCAGTGTGAGGGCTGTCCACATCGCAGCCAACCGCACCTCACCTTGCACCTCCCATTATGACCCCCCAGGCCTACCAGATACCTGGAGTCTGAATACTGGCTCATGCCTGCCCTCAGACAATGGGGTTGAGCACTTCACCTGGGAAGCACATCAACAGAGCTCCATCACGTCTACTGTCAATACCAGTCTAGCTGAGTCAGCTGACAGTCAGCCACCGAGCTCAGCTGACCGGGGCTTCACGTCTCCAGATGTTCCTAGTCTTGCTCGTGTGGTATACAACCTGAAGTCCCACATAGGACTACTGGAGAGACAGCAATTTCTCCTGAAGCAACCACTTGAGCAGCACAAAGAAAGATGTGTAGAGCATACCAATAGCAAGATTGTCACAAATTCTGAAAGCGAGTGTAAGGCTGATGAACAAGGTGGTGGTGGTGTCCTTAATTACGGCAACGACGAACCCAACAGCTGTGTTGATAACTATAGTGAGCATCATGCTGAGGGCAGTGTTGTCTCTGATGTTAGTAATAGTTATGAGTGTAATATAAGTGGTGATGCCGAGTGTGATGAGAGCAGTGGTCTCCATAATGTTAGTAATAGTGATGTGTGTCATATAAGTGGTGGTGCCAAGTGGTTTCCATAATGGTAGTAATAGTGATGAGGGTCATATAAGTGGTGATGCCGAGTGTGATGAGGTTAACCACATTGACATTAATGTTGAATATAGCACTGCTGATAAATTTAATGAACACAGTGTTGGTAGTGGTGTTGGTGATGACAGTTATAATGATGTGTGTAATGCTAGTGGAGGGAATGTGAGTGGTAGTGCCACCTATCATACATTCACACATGAACAGCGTCGTGCTCTGTGTAAACAAAGACTGCCACGAGGCCTCACAACTGGTAGTGCACTCAAAAACTCATGGACCAGGGTAACACTGCTGACATTGATAAGGTCTGCTATTTATATAAACAATTTTTTCATTATGCTGAGAAACTAAGCCAGATTCCAGGACTTCTATAATGGATCAGTCCTCGCATAAACTTAATATTTTTAGCTGGAATATTGCATCACTTAGAAAAAGACTTCCTGACCTTCATCATAAAGTAACCACCGAACCCATTGATATTGTGTGTCTACAAGAGTGCAGAGTCCCTGAAAAATCCCAGCCCCCTAAATTGCCATCATTTGTTGCATATAACCTTACATCTACTAACTCTTGTGTTCTATATATTAAAAAATCACTTCCCCATCAACTCACACGTAAGAAAACAGAGGGACTGCAATATCATGGTGTTAGGATTTATATTGGGAACTCTGCTCTCAACATATTTAATTTGTATGCTCCTGCTGATAAGTTCAATTACTTGGAGTTCCCAACTTGTGCTCAGTCTGAGCCTACTCTTATTATTGGAGATTATAATGCAAGACACAAATGCATTGGAAACTCACAGTTTGGTAATCGTAATGGTAACCAACTGTTGTCACTGTTAAATAGTCATGATAATGTGCAAATTGTAGGTGACCTTGAACTCACACATATCTATGGAGACGTCCTTGATCTGTGCCTTGGCTTCAACATTACTTATGCCAGCTGTGAGTCTACCATTGTATCAGATAAATCATCAGACCATTTCCCAAGGCTAACCTCACTAGATATTGGTAAAACTATCCTTCCTGGTGGGATATTCAAACGGAAACGTTTTAATGTTCCCCCAGATCAGCATGATGAATTTGTTGCACATGTGACTGACTGGTATAATTCCTATGAGTGTTCCTCTGTTGAGACGTTTAACAATGACCTTGCAAGCAGTATTCAGAACTACTTAGAGCCGTCTCTGAAACCTCCTGGAACTATAAACCCAACCAACTTCAATAACAATCATACCTCCCATATAAACCATCCTTATTACAATGATCCTAAACTTCGAACACTGAAACGTACTGCTCGCAGAATAGGCCTAGCCTATAGAAAACATCGTACCCCTGGAATGCTGAAGCTCTTTCAAACTGCCCTTGCTGCTGCCAGAGAGCGTATGACAGAGCTGCGGCAAACTGACTGGGAAAAATTTGTCAATGGTCTCAATGCTCACACCCCACTTAGCCGGGCATGGAGAGACATAAATAGAATTAAGGGTAATAGAACTAATCAGATAGCGCACCCTCATCCCTTGAATAGGGCGAATGAGCTAGTCAGTGCTTGGGCTGCTAAATCTAGCTATGACAATCTTCCCAGTACCACACAGGCGAAATTAAATGACAAATATGATGCTAGGGAGAGACTTGTTTGTTTTATGCTCAGCAAGGAAGATGACTGTAACATTCCTTTCCCTGACTTTGAACTTGATGCAGCACTAACTAAGGGCAACTCCACGTCACCTGGTGAGGATGGTATTACCTACAACATACTCAGATTGCTGTGGCGAGTACCAGGTAATCCTTTACTCGAATTATATAACATGAGCTATGTAACTGGGGAGCTCCCTAAATCTTGGACCAACAGCCCAATCAACAAAACTCATTTCGCCCAATATCTCTTACTAGCTGCTTGTGTAAAACATTCGAGAGGATGATTCACAATCGTCTCATGTACAGACTCAAACAATTTTTGTCCCCCCGGTTGCATGGTTTCATGCTCCTGTCTGTCCCAACTACTGGACCACTACGACAAGGTAATGGATGCTCTAAAAGATAAACAGAATGCAGATGTTATATACACAGATTTTGCAAAAGCCTTTGACAAGTGTGACCATGGTGTAATAGCACACAAAATGCGGGATAAAGGAATAACAGGAAAAGTTGGTAGATGGATCTATAATTTCCTAACATGTAGAACACAAAGAGTAGTAGTCAACAGAGTAAAGTCTGAGGCAGCTATTGTGAAAAGCTCTGTTCCACAAGGCACAGTACTTGCTCCCATCCTATTCCTCATCCTCATATCAGACATTGACAGGGATATAAGCCACAGTGCTGTGTCTTCCTTTGCAGATGACACCCGAATCTGTATGACAGTGTCCACCGTTGAAGACACTGCAAGACTCCAAGCAGACATCAACCAAATCTTTAAATGGGCTGCAGAAAACAATATGAAGTTTTATGATGAGAAATTTCAATTACTCAGATACGGAAAACGTGAAGAAATTAAAATCTCATCGGAGTACAAAACTAATTCCAACCACACAATAGAGCGAAAAACTAATGTCAAAGACCTGGGAGTGATCATGTCAGAGGATCTCACCTTCAAGGACCATAACTAAGTAGCAATTGCATCTTCTCGAAAAATGACAGGATGGATAATGAGAACCTTCAAAACCAGGGATGCCAAGCCCATGTTGGCACTTTACAGATCGCTTGTTCTATCTAGGCTGGAATATTGCTGCACACTAACTGCACCTTTCAAGGTGGGTGAAATTGCTGACCTTGAAAATGTGCAGAGAACCTTCACCGCACGCATAAGTGCGATAAACCACCTCAACTACTGGGAACGCTTGAAGTTCCTAAACCTGTACTCTCTAGAACGCAGGCGGGAGAGATACATTATTATATACACATGGAAAATTCTCGAGGGCTTAGTACCAAACTTGCACACAAAAATCACTCCTACGAAAGCAAAAGACTCGGCAGGTGATGTAACATCCCCCCAATGAAGAGCAGGGGTGCCACTAGCACGTTGAGGGACAACACAATAAGTGTCAGGGGCCGAAGATTGTTCAACTGCCTCCCAGCATACATCAGGGGGATTACCAACAAACCCCTGGCTGTCTTCAAGCAGGCACTGGACAGGCACCTCAAGTCGGTACCTGATGAGCCGGGCTGTGGTTCGTACGTTGGACTGCGTGCGGCCATCAGTAACAGCCTGGTTGATCAGGCTCTGGTCCAACAGGAGGCCTGGTCACAGACCGGGCCGCGGGGGCGTTGACCCCTGGAATTCTCTCCAGGTAGACTCCAGGTAGTGTGCATCATTGAATTGCCACCTTTCTCACCCTGCACACTGACATCTCATACACTACCTTCCTTGACCTTAAATCTGCTTTTGATGTTGCCAACCGACATGTAATCATTAGTGAACTTGCCAGAATGGATGTTGGAGGATGGCTTCTTCGCTGGATTAAAGGCTACATGTCCAACAGAAAGTCTTCTGTGTTGTTCCAGGAGCATAGAAGTATAACTAAAGACTTTGAATTAGGAACCACACAGGGTGGTGTGCTAAGTCCCACTCTATTCAATATTCTAATTAATGCCTTATTTAATGCTATGCCTAGCCAGCCCCATCATTATATGATTAGTTTCGCTGATGATATAATGATTCACACTACCGGATTCTCCAACACCCAAAACATCCTTAACCATGTACTTGCCTCGTGTAAGGACCTGGGGTTGATAATCTCTACTGATAAAACAAAGATACTCAATAGGCATCCTCCTCTACAGAGAGGCACAGTTCGCCAGATCCAGTTGCATGATGGGTCTCTTATAGAATTTGAAAACAGATACAGGTATCTAGGCTTTGAGGTCCCACTACTTGGACCTGTTGTAACGAGACTTTGTCGTCAATACAAAGAAAGGCTGAGAGCACTTAGAGTTGTGGCAGGGTTTCACTCTTGGTATGGTGCTAATGTTAAAATTGTGAAAATGATGTATCTTGCTTATATTAGATCATTGGTTGATTATGCTGCGCCACTACTTGCTCTTGTGTCTGACTGGAAGCTTGGAGGGCTGGAAAAACTCCAGAACGAAGCAATGAGGATCATTTTAGGATGCCCTCGTACTGCCAAAATTTTAAATATGCAGAAAGAAATATCCTAATTGGGGTTAATATGCTCAGGCAAGTCCATTCAAACCCCTGCACAGAAGCCCTCCAAACTTTCCTCAGCACTGGTGAACATCCCTCCAGATGGATCGAAAAAACTGGAACCGACCTCCGCATGAATCAGATACATGATCTGTGGCAAGTAAGGCAACAGCGGCACTTCTCCGCTCCATGGAATATTTTTTTTTTATATATTTTATTGACACTGGGTACAATGCACATATCAAAATAATACATATCCAAGAACATAAAATTATCCAATAGGACACACACGTACTACAATCTCCCACACAATTTGATCATAAATATTAGAACATAAGAAGCACACACTTTAGATAATATTAAACACAAAATATATATAAAACATTTCCTACCGCGATAAGACTATCGCACGTTCACACGTTCACAAACAACACAATGACAAACATTGACAAAACGCCACAAATCAACGGCATTCTTGTATAAAGAAATGCAATGTTCAACATACACAACCTATCAATACATATCCAAGAACAACCTCTCAATACACACCCAAGAACATTAACCACTAAAACATATATAAACAATCTTTTTCCACACCATGTGGCTTGCAATGTAAAATTAGACACACCCTTATTCAAATGACGTAAAACATATCTAAAGATTAACACGTCCCATGACACACCTGATCCCCTACCCCCCCCGGTGCCTGCCGCACTATAAGAACCCCCCCATGACCCTTCTCCAGACCTGTCAGATGGTAACCCCATCATGTAACTTAACAGAGCCCTCACACACCGTAAATACACACCAACACACAACAGTTGACAAAACCCCTATTACACACATAATCCTTGAATTGTACCACCTCCGTTCACACCTCTATCCGCCTCACACTTACCCCCCCCTGTGTAGACGGAAAACCAGCCCGTCTCTACCCCTTACCTTTTCGCTCCCTTTAACCCCCACACTGTGAGCTTCCGATAACCCTCCGGAAGATCCACCTTCCATTTCCCCCCATAACCTCTTTAGTTCGGCATTTAGTCCTATAAAACCCTGTGATCATGACCTTAATGCGCTCAGTAGCCCCCACCTGACGCATCGCCCATGAATAATAAATGAAATCAGTGACCAAATACACTACCGCCCTTTGGATTTGCTTATCCACACCACTCACGTCCAAACTTAAAGCCCTCAGCACCGAAATGACCATCCCTCAGTGATCCCAACACATGACTAAACCACTCACGCACCACCCCCAACCTATCACAAAAATACACTACATGATAAGCAGTCGCTTCCTCCCCACACAACGCACAACCACTCCCTTCTACTAATACCCTAGTATGCAACAATGCCCCAGATGGAAGTATGCCATGCAGAAACTTATAAACTACCTCCCGCACCCTCGGATCAATCCTAGCTTCCCTCAAAAATCCCCACACTACACCCCAAGCATACATAGGGTATACACTCTCTACCAATGCCACCACCCTTCCCATTAACACCCCATCCAACACCCCAAGCCTCACCTTCCCTGGGTCCTGAACCACTAACATAAATTGAACCATCCCCTCACAGTCCTGTAACTCCTTACCCTTCCACAATCGACCTATATTCTTATGAATCCTCCGCAGCCAGCCCTCTCCCCTCCCTCTTTCCCTCATATAACACCTCTTCACATACACGCTTTTTAACCGTCGATGCAAAGAAATAAGCCCCAGCCCCCCTGCCGATGGGGAACGAGACCACCCCCCTACTTAACCACTCACAGCCTGAACCCCATATAAATCGCATTATTCTTCCCAGGAACCTACGCACATCACAACCCACCAGTGGATATACTGACCCCACATGCCACAGTTTACTATAGATCAATACATTAACCACTATCGCCCTGTGATGTAAAGTTAAATTCGCCGCTCTCATACTCGACAATCGACTTAACCCCATCCATCACCCTCTTCGAATTCACCACCCTCGCCTCCTCACACACCCGCATGTATACTACACCGCAAATTTTCAACCTATCCACAAGTTTCCCCACTGCCACAACTCCCATCCGCACCCTCCTCCCCACCTCCATGTACAGCGATTTCTCTTCATTTATTTTCATACCTGTAGCTTCTCCAAAAAACCCCACCACCCTCCCCACTGCCCCTAAATCCCGCCTATCCCTAACTAAAACCGTGGTATCATCCACATATCCCACGATACCCACTCCCCTTACCCTATCGACCATCACAGTTCCCTCAAAACATCTCCTTATCTCCCTATAGAGGGGATCCTGAACACAGGCAAACAACAACTGCGATATAGGACACCCCTGTCTCAATCCCCTTGCCATTTCAATATGTCTCCCTAAAAAAACCATTCACCTGCACACGCACACATGCTCCCTCATATAATGACTGTGCCCATCCCACCACTTCAGCCCCAAACCCTTGCCATCTCATGAATCTCCACAATGCCTCACGGTGAACACTATCATATGTGGCCCTCCAATCTAATGCTAAAACCCCAGCCTCCTCTTCCACCCGATTCCAGTCGATGAAATCCCTGATACGCCCGTGTCCCTCATACATTGATCTGCCTGGAATCCCATACTGTCCCTCATCTATCACCCTGCCTACCACACTCTTCAGACGATTCCCCAATATTTTCGCGTAGATCTTATAATCACAGAACATTAGGGTAAGCACTCTATAATCGGTAATGTACACACACAGTGCCCGCTTCGGCACAAGCACTGCTACACCTGTCTGCTGTATGTCCCCTAATACCCTTCTTTGCTTCATTTCATTAAACAAAACTACCAAAAAACCCCTTCAACACTCCCCAATTTTCCACATAAAACTCACAAGGTAAACCATCTAAACCTGGGGACTTGCCTATGCACATGCCCATTACAGCCCTCCATACTTCCTCCTCTGTTTTCAACCCTCCCAACTCTCCCCTATCATCATCGTCCAACTGACACCGTACCACCCCCCATCACATGTAACGCCTCTTCGTCAAGATCCTCCCCTCTCATCGACTCACCAAAAAACGCATCAATATATCTACTCATCCCCTCCGTTGTCCACAACATCTGACCCTCCCTGTAGCCGCCCAGGTCCTTCCCCACCACAACATTCATTGTGCTCATAGCCTCTCTCTTATGTTGCTGCTCACGCAGGACACAGGCAGATGGCCTATCTCCCCACATCACCCTCTCCAATCTCCCAGCCACCCTCGCTCCATCAAAATGCATATTTTGGATGTCCCTGATCTGCTCCTTCAAACCCTCAATTATTTGTACTGGATAGGTCTCCCTAACCCCTACATGACAATCCCTTAACTGCCCTTCCAAATACCTCTGCAACCCATACGATAACCTGCCTTTCTCCCTCCCACACCCAACATAAAACTCCTTAATGCGTACCTTAGCCACTGTATCCCAACAAGAAATCACATCTCCCCCGCTTCCCCAATCCCCTCACAAATTTTCCCACAACTCTGCAAAAACCCACCCTTCCCCTCCATTTAAGCAAACCTACATTCAACTTCCAATACCCCCCATATCTTCTAGGTAACCCATCCCATGCCAAATTCACTAATACTCCACGATGATCCGTGAATGCCATGTCAACAGTTTCAAATCTCTCCACCTCAACCGCTTGATTCGCATATATCCTATCTAATCTCGCAGCCTATCCTTTCCTCACAAAAGTATATTCACCTCTCCCCCCTTTACATCTCGCAACCCCACTCCATAGAGCAGGTCCCCCAATGACCCTACAACATGCCCCGCTTCCCGTGGCTCCACATCCCGCTGACTAGTCACACAATTCCTGTCCCCACCCACAATTGACACTACCGGCATCGACCGCAGGTGATACACTAGCTCATCCCTCACAAACCTATGTTTAACTCCCCATCACCCTCTGCTGGCCCATATACACTCATAAAACCTACACGTTCCCTACCCCATAAGCCCTCAACTCGAACAATCCTGCCATCCCCACTCACTTCCCAATGGCTCACAACAAACGGGCTGGTTTCCCGAATCAAAACTGCTGCTCCTCCTTTCAACCTACATGTATACCCAACATACACGACATACCCTGCTATGACGAACTCACCACCCATTTTATAATTGTGCTCCTGAACGCAAGCCACATCCACCTGATAGCGTCCCAAAACCTCCCCTAACCAATCTCTCTTCCGCACTTTACACAAACCATTAACATTGACCGTTAGACACCGGAATAAGACAAAGGTGGCTTTCCCTTGGATACTCTTCCCTCTTTGTGACACATTTTTGAATCCTCACCTGGAATGCCCCCTGCATTCCTCACAGGCCTTTGTCCTTTAGGCCCCCACCACCCTCATTTACCACAGCTGCCCACAGCTTTTTGCCAGGCCTTTGCGCTGGTGTTAGCACATCCTCTGGATCCGACATTACAGCTGCTCGTTTCCTCGACCCTAGGTCCACCTGCATGTCAGCCACATGCCCCTCCTTCGCATGAACATCCACTTCCATAACTCCTGTATGTATGAACTCTCCGCCCATGGCCCCACCACTCGCCTAAACGCACTCCACAGCTGCAGTCTCTTGACTCAGACCGAAAGCCCTGTCCACACCCTCCTCTGTCATACTGATGATGTCCTCCACCAAGGATTGTGTAGATTCCCCGCCGTCTCCTTCCACCCCCTCAGCAACGTTGTTGCTGCCCACAGCGGACAGCCCACTCATAGGCGAATGGTCAGGAAGGGTGGCACAGGCCGACACTTGCAAGTCGTCCTGCCCTCCCACCCCTCCCCGCTCGGCTCCCCTATTCGCCTCCTCAGGACTACAGTCATCCTGTTGCATAGTCTACTGCTGCCTGCTATGCTGGTAAGGAGCACCTCTGGCCTCCTGCCTCCGGTCACACAGGTCCGCCATGTGTCCATATCCCCCACATAGGCCACACATTCGTTGTTGGCCCGCATATGTCACAAAAACTTGCGTGCGAAATTCCTCTAATATGGTCCCCCGGCCCAACGTCCTTGCATCACCACATGAATGGTTCCGTATTTATCAAACACTGATGTCATGTATATTGAATCCGCCTCAAAAGGCACATTACAAACTTTTATCCACATGTACCTTCTTGAGACATCACGAAGTTGCACAGTAACACCAGGGTTTATGTACATGCTACATTCCTGGTACTTTTCCACGATTGTCTCGTAAACACTGGTACCACCAAACTTCACAAAAATTTGTTTAATTCCATTCATGGCCATCCCAGACAACATGTCGTTCTCTATACCGTATGTTCTCCTTAATATGTCAGGCAGAAGCACGTCCATATTCTCTGCAGTCACTGCCCCATGGATCAAGTCCACACAAACCGTGTTGACCCTCTTCCGACCACCCAGCGCCATTTGCAAATCCAAGCTTTTGCCAAACACCACCAGGGGAGACAGCACACGTCCGCTCACCAGCAAAGCTTCACCTTGAAGCCAAACATGATGCCTTAAGCTATATTGATAATTTAGTCAAACAGCACACTCTCTCACAAATTATTTACGTTGATGGTTCTGTTCACCATTCCACTGGTGCAGCTGGTAGTGCTGCTGTTGTCATACACTGGTGCAGCTGGTAGTGCTGCTGTTGTCATGCAGAGTGATGGCTCTCTTAAAGAAATTGGAGCATGCATCAATAACTGGGCCTCTACCCTTCAGACCCTACCCTTCAGACCTCCATCCTATTTGCCATACTCCTTGCACTCAGATGCGTCCATGTATCTAAGGTTGACTCTTTAATTGTAACTGATTCTCTGTCATCCATAAATGCTCTCAGCTCATTAAGTATAAATTGTAGCATGCTTGTGTCAGAAGCCAGACACAGGTATGGTAGGATTGTTGATAGTAGAGTCAGAGTGCAAATGCTGTGGATTCCATCTCACATTGGTCTTCAGATGCATGATATAACTGATAAATTGGCTAAGTTTTATGCTCTCAGTGATGGGGTAGATTACAATCTTGGCTTGTCAGTTAGCAGTTTGAGAACAATAATATAAAAGGAACTTAAACTGAATTTTATTGACTTAAACTGAATTTTATTGACTTAAGACTCAGGGAGATTGACACCAGTCAGTCCGTCTATCATCATTCTATCATGCAGGAGGAGCCACATGTGTATGGTCCATCCAACAAAATAAGCAGGCTCTTGGATATCACTACCACCCGCCTTCGGCTGGGTTACAAGTATCTTTGGCAGGTTAAATCACCACCACCAGATGTAGACCAAACAAAATGTAAACTTTGCCAGTTGGATTATTGTCACACCCTGCGTCATTATGTTCTGGAGTGCGATAAAATTAATGAATTCAGAGACAACTCACTCAGAAATGCTCAAGATATGTGAAAGTATTTTATCCACAGTGGTATATTACAGACCATTCTGGAAAAATACCCTGACTTTGCTCCCTGTAAATAAAAAATAACCACACGTGGAAAATTCTTTAGGGATTAGTACCAAACTTGCACAGGAGAGTCAATCCCTTCGAAAGCAAAAGACTCGGCAGGCGATGTAACATCCCCCCAATGAAAAGCAGGGGTTCCACTAGCACGATGAGAGATAACACAATAAGTGTCAGAAGCCCAAGACTGTTCAACTGCCTCCCAGCATTCATCACAGGGATTACCAACAATCCCCTGGCTGTCTTCAAGCAGGCACTGGACAGGCACCTAAAGTCGGTACCTGACCAGCCAGGCTGTGGTTCGTACGTTGGATTGCGTGCTGCCAGCAGTAACAGCCTGGTTGATAAGGCTCTGATCCAACATGAGGCCTGGACACAGACCGGGCCGCAGGGACGTTGATCCCTGGAAGTCTCTCCAGTTATACACGTGTGTATGTGTGTATGTATATATGTGTATGTGTGTGTGTATGTGTGTGTATATGTGTGTGTATATATGTGTGTGTATATATGTGTGTACTCACCTAGTTGTGCTCACCTAGTTGTGGTTGCAGGGGTCGAGTCATAGCGCCAATTGTGTGTGTATATATGTGTGTATATATGTGTGTGTATGTGTGTGTGTATGTGTACTCACCTAATTCACCTAATTGTGGTTGCAGGGGTCGAAACTCAGCTCCTGGCCCCGCCTCTTCGCTGTCTGCTACTGGGTCTCTGCTCTCCCTGCTCCATGAGCTTTATCATACCTTGTCTTAAAACTATGTATGGTTCCTGCCTCCACTATATCTTTCTCTAGACTATTCCACTTCCTGACTACTCTGTGGCTGAAGAAATGCTTCCTGACATCCCTTTGACTCATCTGAGTCTTCAGCTTCCAGTTGTGTCCCCTTGTTTCTGTGTTCCTTCTCTGAAACATCCTGTCACTGTCTACCTTGTCAATTCCCCGAAGTATTTTGTATGTCGTTATCATGTCTCCTCTAACCCTTCTTTCCTCCAGTGTTGTTAGCCCTATTTTCCTCAATCTTTCTTCATAAGACAGACCCCTGAGTTGTGGAACTAACCTTGTCGCAAACCTTTGCACTTTCTCTAGTTTCTTTACGTGCTTGACCAGGTGTGGGTTCCAGACTGGTGCTGCATATTCTAGTATGGGCCTGACGTACACGGTATACAGTGTCTTGAACGATTCCTTGTTAAGGTAACGGAACGCTAATCGTAGGTTTGCCAGTCGCCCATATGCTGCCGCAGTTATCTGGTTGATGTGTGCCTCCGGAGACATGCTTGGCGTTATACTCACTCCAAGGTCTTTCTCCTTTGCCGAGGTTTGTAGCCTTTGTCCGCCTAGCTTGTACTCTGTCAGCGGTCTTCTTTGCCCTTCTCCGATCCTCATGACTTTGCATTTGGAGGGATTGAATTCGAGAAGCCAATTGCTAGACCAGATGTCGAGCTTGTCCAGGTCTGTTTGCAGCCCTGCCTGGTCCTCTTCCGATGTGATTCTCCTCATTATTTTAACATCATCCGCGAATAGAGACACTTCTGAGTCTATCCCGTCCGTCATGTCATTTACATATACCAGGAATAACACTGGTCCTAGGACTGACCCCTGCGGTACACCGCTCGTCACAGGCGCCCACTGTGATACCTCACCACGCACCATGACCCGTTGTTGCCTCCCTTTGAGGTATTCCCTGATCCATTCCAGTGCCTTTCCTGTTATACCTGCTTGTTCTTCCAACTTCTTTACTAATCTCATGTGAGGAACTGTGTCGAAGGCCTTCCTGCAGTCCAGGAAAATGCAATCAACCCACCCTTCTCTCTCCTGCCTTACCTCTGTTACTTTATCATAGAACTCTAGGAGGTTTGTTACACAGGATTTGCCTTCCCGGAATCCGTGCTGTCTGGTGTTTATTATCCTGTTCAGCTCAAGGTGTTCCACCATTCTTTTCCTGATGATTTTCTCCAGGACTTTGCACACTATACATGTAAGTGACACTGGTCTATAGTTTAGTGCCTCTTTTCTGTCTCCTTTTTTAAAAATGGGGACTACGTTGGCCTTCTTCCATACCTCAGGTAGCTGCCCAGTTTCAAGGGATGTGTTGAATATTATGGTAAGTGGCACACTCAGTACCTCAGCTCCTTCCTGAAGAACCCACGGGGAGATATTGTCCGGACCCATCGCCTTTGAGGTATCGAGGTCACTGAGTAACTGCTTCACCTCCTCCTCAGTTGTGTGTATGCCCTCTAGCACCTGGTACATCCCTTGTTGGTGATGAACCACATCCTGTCTACCCAGCTGCCTTCCTTCCTTCATTGTGAATACTTCCTTAAACCTCAAGTTGAGCTCCTCACATACCTCTTGATCATTACTTGTGAGTTCCCCATCTTCTCTCCTCAGCCTTATCACCTGGTCCTTGACTGTTGTCTTCCTTCTGATGTGACGATACATCAGTTTCGGGTCGGACTTAACTTTCGATGCTATGTCATTTTCGTACTGTTTCTGGGCCTCCCTCCGTACTTGTGCATACTCGTTTCTAGTTCTTCTACTAATCTCTTTGTTTACTTGGGTTCTTTGCCTTCTGTACCTTTTCCATTCTCTGATACTCTGAGTCTTTGCCTCCCTGTGTATGTGTGTGTGTATATGTACTCACCCAGTTGTTGTTGCAGGGGTCGATTCATAGCTCCTGGCGTGTATGTGTGTGTGTATGTATATGTGTGTATGAGTGTATGTATATGTGTACTCACCTATTTGTACTCACCTATTTGTGGTTGCAGAGGTCGAGTCATAGCTCATGGCCCCACCTCTTCACTGATTGCTACTAGGTCCTCTCTCTCCCTGCTCCATGAGCTTTATCAAACCTCGTCTTAACACTATGTATGGTTCCTGCCTCCTCTACGTCGCTTTCTAGGCTATTCCACTTCCTGACAACTCTATGACTGAAGAAATACTTCCTAACATCCCTTTGACTCATAGGAGTCTTCAACTTCCAATTGTGACCCCTTGTTTCTGTGTCCCCTCTCTGGAACATCTTGTCTCTGTCCACCTTATCTATTCCTCGCAGTATTTTATATGTCATTATCATGTCTCCACTAACCCTCTTGTTCTCTAGTGTCGTCAGGCCGATTTCCCTTAACCTTTCTTCGTAGGACAATCCCCTTAGCTCTGGGACTAGTCTTGTTGCAAACCTTTGCACTTTCTCTAATTTCTTGACGTGCTTGACCAGGTGTGGTTTCCAAACTGGTGCTGCATACTCCAGTATAGGCCTGACGTATATGGTGTACAGAGTCTTGAACGATTCCTTAGTGAGGTATTGGAACACTATTCTTAGGTTTGCCAGCCGCCCGTATGCTGCAGCAGTTATCTGATTGATGTGTGCCTCAGGAGATGTGCTCGGTATTATACTCACCCCAAGATCTTTTTCTTTGAGTGAGGTTTGCAGTCTTTGGCCACCTAGACTATACTCTGTCTGCGGTCTTCTTTGCCCTTCCCCGATCTTCATGACTTTACATTTGGCAGGGTTAAATTCAAGGAGCCAGTTACTGGACCAGGCTTGTAGCCTGTCCAGGTCTCTTTGTAGTCCTGCCTGATCCTCGACTGATTTAATTCTTCTCATTAACTTCACATCATCTGCAAGCAGGGACACTTCTGAGTCTATCCCTTCCGTTATGTCATTCACATACAGTACAGGTCCTAGGACTGACCCTTGTGGAACCCCACTCGTCACAGGTGCCCACTCTGACACCTCGTCACGTACCATGACTCGTTGCCTCCTTGTCAGATATTCTCTGATCCATTGCAGTGCCTTTCCTGTTACGTGTGCCTGATCCTCTAGCTTTTGCATTAACCTCTTGTGAGGAACTGTGTCGAACGCCTTCTTGCACTCAAAGAAAATGCAGTCTATCCACCCCTCTCTCTCGTGGCTTACTTCTGTTACCTTGTCATAAAACTCCAGTAGGTTTGTGACACAGGATTTTCCTTCCCTGAAACCATGCTGGTTGTCGTTTATAAGCTTGTGTCTTTCTAGGTGCTCCACCACTCTCCTCCTGATGATCTTCTATATGACTTTGCATACTATACACGTCAGTGACACAGGTCTGTAGTTTAATGCCTCGTGTCTGTCTCCTTTCTTAAAAATTGGGACTACATTTGCCATCTTCCACGACTCAGGTAGTTGCCCAGTTTCAATGGATGTGTTGAAGATTTTTGTTAGTGGCACACACAACATCTCTGCTCCCTCTCTAAGGACCCACGGAGAAATGTTGTCCGGTCCCACTGCTTTTGAGGTATTGAGTTCACATAGCAGCTTCTTCACCTCCTCCTCGCTTGTGTGTATTTCATCCAGCACTTGTTGGCATACCTCCGTATTCTGAATTACTGGAGTCCTTCCTGTCTCCTCTGTAAATACTTCTTTAATTCTCATGTTGAGCTCCTCACATACCTCCTGGTCGTTTCTTGTGAACTCCCCACCTTCCTTCCTCAGCCTGATTAACTGGTCCTTGACTGTTGTTTTCCTACTGATGTGGCTATACAACAGCTTCGGGTCAGACTTGACTTTTGATGCTATATCATTTTCATATTGTCGCTTAGCCTCCCTTCTTACCTGTGCATATTCGTTTCTGGCTCTTCGGCTAATCTCTTTATTTTCCTGGGTCCTTTGTCTTCTGTACTTCTTCCATTCTCAATTACACTTAGTTTTTGCCTCCCTACACCTCTGGGTGAACCAAGGACTCGCTCTGGTCTTCCCATTACTTCTATTTCCCTTGGGGACAAACCTCTCCTCTGCCTCTTTGCATTTGGTTGTCACATATTCCATCATTTCTTTTACTGGTTTTCCTGCCAATTCTCTCTCCCACTGAACGTCTTGTAGGAAGTTCCTCATGCCTGTGTAGTCCCCCTTTTTGTAGTTTCGTTTCTCCATTCCTATTCCTGCTCCCCTCTCCACTTGTAGCTCAACTATATAATCAAAACACAGAACCAAATGATCACTAGTTCCAAGGGGGCTTTCATACGTGATATCCTCAATGTCCGAACTACTCAAGGTGAATACTAGGTCCAGTCTTGCTGGATCATGCCCACCTCTCTCTCTGGTAGTGTCTCTAACATGTTGATGCATGAGGTTTTCCAGTACCACATCCATCATCTTGGCTCTCCATGAATCAGGACCCCCGTGGGGCTCCAGGTTTTCCCAATCAATCTCCTTGTGATTGAAATCACCCATAACTAGTAACTTTGCTCTCCCCATGTGGGCTCTTCTGGCTACCTCGGCTAGTGTGTCTACCATTGCTCTGTTGCTCTCATCGTATTCTTCTCTTGGCCTCCTGCAGTTCTGTGGCGGGTTGTACATTACAGCAATTACCACCTTATGGCCCTCAAACTGAATTGTTCCTACTATGTAGTCCCTTTCACCCATTCCATCCATTCCTTCCACTTCCTCAAATCCCCACCTGTTCTTAATGAGCAGTGCAACTCCTCCTTCCCCTCTGCTCCCTCTATCTTTCCTGAGGATTTGATATCCGGGTGGAAAGATTGCATCTGTTATAAGAAGAACATAAGAAAGCCTTGGGGACAAACCTCCTCTGCCTTTTTGGGATTTGGTTGTCACATATTCCATCATTTCTTTTACGGGGTTTTCCTGCCAATTCTCTCTCCCACTGAACGTCTTGTGGAAGTTCCTCATGCCTGTGTAGCCCCCTTTTTTTGTAGTTTCGTTTCCCCCTTCCTATTCCTGCTCCCTTTTCCACTTGTAGCTCAACTATATAATAAAAAACACAGAACCAAATGATCACTAGCCCCCAAAGGGGGGTTTTCATACGTGATATCCTCAATGTCCGAACTACTCAAGGTGAATACTAGTCCAGTCTTGTTGATCATCCCCACCTCTTTTTGGTAGTGTTTCTAACATGTTGATGCAGAGGTTTTCCAGTACCACATCCATCATTTTGGCTCTC
>WNWK01034364.1:0-20483 GCA_009830355.1 Cherax destructor | reverse complement strand
AAGAGGAAGGAAAAAAAAGAAGTAAAAAAAGGAAAGGGGGAGAGATGTGGGGAAGGAAGGAAAAAAAGGGAAAAAGAAAGGAAAAAAAAAGGAAGGAATGAATGAAGGAAAAAAAGGGAAGGCAGGAAGGAAAGATAGGGGAAGGGAAGGGAAAAATAAGTAAAAAAGGGAAAGGGAAAGGAATAAAGGGGAAGAAAGGAAGCTGGGAAAAAGGGGGGGTTTGGGGAAAACGGGAACCTTAACCCCCTTTTTGTGTTGAAAAGGTTGACCAAATGGGGTGGTAAAGAAATGGTATAAAAAAAGTCTTTTTGAATTCCACCCTGACTCAGCAAATTTAGATGTCCACACACACACACACACACACACGGCCTTAAGGAAGTCGAAGGGGTCACCCATGACAGAAGGAAACAGGAGGAGAAGGAAAGGATTATAGGTATTATGCTAGCAACAGGGGGAGACACGTCCCAGGTGACAAATTTTCGGAGAATCTGGTGGTACACAAGGGGAAGAAATCGACCCCTCAAAGTAATCTTCAATGCAGAATCAGCCCGTACCATGATCCTACAAGAGAAAGCACGGCTCAGGGCGAGCCAGGAGTACCACGATGTATACCTAGATCGGGACAGAACACAGGAAGAAAGGGAGGCCCAAAAGGAGAGGATAAGAAAGCGAAGGGAGGAGAGAGAGGAGGAGACAGCGAGGTACAGGGGGCACCAGGCCCAAGCAGAAGGACAACCACACCCACCGGAAGCACTCACGGAGGGCCTCAAACCACAGCAACCCAACGGCAACCATATAGTTTACCATCGCAAACACACATCATGTCCCCTGTCCCCACCCCAGCAACCCTGAACCCATCATCACCACTACCCCACCCCATCACAAACCCCACCCAATCAGACCACACCCCAACCATACAACCCCCACCCATACAACAACCCTCTATGGGTACCCTGCAAACACCCCATCCCGCCAAGATCCCCCTAGGGCCACAGTATTGGAAAAGAGGCTGAAGGTTTGGTACACAAATGCAGATGGAATCACGAATAAGTATGAAGAGTGGAATGAAAGAATAGGAGAAATGTCCCCAGACATCATAGCAGTCACAGAAACTAAACTAAATGAGGCAATATCAGACGCAATCTTCCCACAAGGATATCAGATCCTGAGGAAAGATAGAAGGAGCAGGGGGAGGAGGGGTCCACTGCTCATAAGGAATCATTGGAGATTTGAGGAAATGGCAGGAATGGAGGTGTGAGAGAAAGGGACTTTATAGTAGGTACCATCCAGTCTGGGAGCACAAGATAGTCATTGCAGTGATGTACAACCCACCACAAAACTGCAGGAGGCCAGGAGAGGAATATGACGAGAACAACAGAGCAATGATGGACACCCTGGCGGAGGTGGCAAGAAAAGCGCACATGAGCAGAGCGAAGTTACTGGTCATGGGCGATTTCAACCACAAAGAGATCGACTGGGAGAACCAAGAACCACGTGGGGGTCCAGAAACTTGGAGAGCCAAGATGATGGACGTGGTACTGGAAAACCTGATGCACCAACATGTCAGGGACACGACCAGAGATAGAGGAGAGGACGAACCAGCAAGGCTGGACCTTGTATTCACCCTGAATAGCTCAGATATCGAGGACATAACACACGAGAGCCCCCTGGGAGCCAGTGACCATATGGTGCTGAGCTTTGAGTAGTACATAGTAGAGCTACAGGTGGAGAGGGAAAACGGTGCTGAAAGAGACATACCAGACTATAAAAGAGGGGACTACACAGGTATGAGGAATTTCCTGCAGGAGGTTCTGTGGGAAAGGGAAATGAAAGGACAGTCAGTAAATGAAATGATGGAATACGTAGCGACAAAGTGCAAGGAGGCAGAGGAACGGTTTATACCCAAAGGAAAAAGAATAAATGGGAAGACAAGAAAGAGCCCCTGGTTTACCCAAAGATGCAGGGAGGCAAAGACTCAGAGTGCCAGAGAATGGAAAAGGTACAGAAGGCAAAGAACCCAAGCAAACAAGGAGATTAGTCGAAGAGCTAGAAACGAGTATGCACAGGTACGGAGGGAGGCCCAGAAACAGTACGAAAACGACATAGCATCGAAAGTCAAGTCTGACCGAAACTGATGTACAGCCACATCAGAAGGAAGACAACAGTAAAGGATCAGGTGATAAGGCTGAGGAGGGAAGATGGGGAACTCACAAGTAATGATCAAGAGGTATGTGAGGAGCTCAACTCGAGGTTTAGGAAGTATTCACAGTGGAGGAAGGAAGGCAGTTGGGTAGACAGGACGGGGTGCGTCACCAACAAGGGATGTATCGAGTGCTGGAGGGAATACACACATCTGAGGGGAGGTGAAGCAGTTACTCAGTGACCTTGATACCTCAAAGGCAATGGGTCCGGACAATATCTCACCATGGGTCCTTCGGGAAGGAGCTGAGGTTCTGAGTGTGCCACTTACCAAAATTTTCAACACATCCCTTGAAACTGGGCAGCTACCTGAGATATGGAAAAGGCCAACGTAGTCCCCATCTTTAAAAAGGAGACAGAAAAGAGGCACTAAACTACAGACCGGTGTCACTTACATGTATAGTGTGCAAAGTCTTGGAGAAAATCATCAGGAAAAGAATGGTGGAGCATCTGGAGCAGAACAGGTTAATCAACGCCAGACAGCACGGATTCAGGGAAGGCAAATCCTGTGTAACAAACCTCCTGGAGTTCTATGATAAAGTAACAGAGATAAGGCAAGAGAGAGAAGGGTGGGTTGACTGCATTTTCTTGGACTGCAGGAAGGCCTTTGACACAGTTCCTCACATGAGATTAGTAAAGAAGATGGAAGACCAAGTGTGTATAACAGGAAGGGCAATGGAATGGATCAGGGAATACCTCACAGGGACGAGCGGTGTACCGCAGGGGTCAGTCCTAGGACCAGTGCTATTCTTGCTATATGTGAATGACATGACAGATGGGATAGACTCAGAAGTGTCTCTTTTCGCAGATGATGTGAAATTAATGAGGAGAATCACATCGGATGAAGACCAAGCAGGACTTCAAAGCGACCTGGACAAGCTTGACATCTGGTCTAGCAACTGGCTTCTCGAATTTAACCCCACCAAATGCAAAGTCATGAAGATCGGAGAAGGGCAAAGAAGACCGCTGACAGAGTACAGGCTAGGTGGACAAAGGCTACTAACCTCATCAAAGGAGAAAGACCTTGGGGTGAGTATAACACCAAGCACGTCTCCGGAAGCACACATCAACCAGATAACCGCGGCAGCATATGGGCGACTGGCAAACCTAAGATTAGCGTTCCGTTACCTTAACAAGGAATCGTTCAGGACACTGTATACCGTATACGTCAGGCCCATACTAGAGTATGCAGCACCAGTCTGGAACCCACACGTGGTCAAGCACGTCAAGAAATTAGAGAAAGTGCAAAGGTTTGCGACAAGGCTAGTTCCACAACTCAGGGGACTGCCTTATGAAGAAAGGTTGAGGGAAATAGGACTAACAACACTGGAGGACAGAAGGGTTAGAGGAGACATGATAACGACATACAAAATACTGCGGGGAATCGACAAGGTAGATAGTGACAGGATGTTCCAGAGAGGAAACACAGAAACAAGGGGACACAACTGGAAGCTGAAGACTCAGATGAGTCAGAGGGATGTTAGGAAGCAATTCTTCAGCCATAGAGTAGTTAGGAAGTGGAATAGTTTAGCGAACGATATAGTGGAGGCGGGAACCATACATAGTTTTAAGACAAGGTATGACAGAGCTCACGGAGCAGGGAGAGCAGAGACCCAGTAGCGGACAGTGCAGAGGCGGGGCCAGGAGCTGAGTCTCGACCCCTGCAACCACAATTAGGTGAGTACAATTAGGTGAGTACACACACACACACACACACACAGCTTCAAGAGCTAAGGAAAGTAGATAGGTAAGCAAGTAGGTAAGTAGGTAAGCAAGTAGGTAAGTAGGTAAGCAAGTAGGTAAGCAAGTAGGTAAGCAAGTAGGTAAGTAAGTAGGTAAGTAAGTAGGTAAGCAAGTAGGTAAGCAAGTAAGTAGGTACGTAAGTAGGTAGGAAGGACTGTGGGGAAGAAGAGCAAGGGACCCCATGGGTGTTGACAAGGCAGTGAGGGTGGCGAGTGATGGTATAATATGTCATTTTGACAGCAGCCACACCCTGACTCAGCATATTTATAAGTCCACACACTCACAACAACCATCTTCCAGAAGCTATTATCAGTTCTATGAAGTGTCCAGTGACTATATATGCGTATATATAGAAACCAGAAGGAAGGAAGGAAGGAGATGAAAAGAAGGAAGGACGGTATGAAAGGAAGGAAGGTAGGTAGGAATGCAGGAAGGAAGGCAGGAAGGAAGGCAGGAAGGAAGGTAGGAAGGAAGGAATGACGACTCAGACGACCATCAACCTAGGATAACTACCTAACACAACTGCCTGTTGCTACTTTGAAGAAAACTGCTCAGAAGAGATGTTTTGTCTGTGCATATACAAAAAAAAAAACACCCACAAAAATGCACACACACTCGTTTTATGTGTGAGGAATGTAAAACACCACTGTGCATGGAACCATGTTTCAAAGAGTTCCACAAGCTGCAGAACGTCTATGAACATGTCCAGTGACTGTACATTTCTATATATATATTATAGAACAATAGTAATAAAGATTTTTTTGTATTGTTGGTTTGTGTAAACAAGTTTTGTAAACAATATAAAGATACTAATGTTTATGCTATTATTGTGTTGCATACAACGAATGTATATATATATATATATATATATATATATATATATATATATATATATATATATATATATATATATATATATATATATATATACATTGCACCTTACCTTGGTCTCACAGGCCACATAAGTTACGTAAAAAAAGAAAATAGTGAAAAAAACAAGAAATCTACGAATGGAAGTAAACAAATGTTTACCGAGTGAGTGGCAGTCGCCGCTGTTGCCATACGCGGCTCATTTTCTGCCAACTTTACACCTCCATATCTCGGTAAATGTTGATGGCAAAAATCTGTTTTTAGGATAAAAACAATCAGAAATATAATCTTAACATTTTGATAAGAAAAAAAAAAATTTCGAATATTTCCCGACAGAATGACAGTTTCAGAAAGGGGTCTCCGACAGTCAGAGGGTACAGATTTTTGTGTTATAGTCAATTAACCAATTAATCATCTGTTGTGGATCGTATCTATTTTTTTTTCATACAAATGTGGAAGAAACTCAAGATCTGCTGGAAGTCATATCCTGGGCAAAAATACCAATGTATATAAACACTCCAGTTCTGCTGGAGGCATTCAAGTGCTGGATAAAATATATCCTAGCAATTCGGTGTAGCTAATGAAGCGAAAAATAAACAAAAACTCTTATCTTCACCTGCTGCTTCTTCTCCCTCTGTGATGGATGGAGAATAGTGAGAATGTGTGTGAGAGAGAGAGAGGGAGAGTGTGGGTAACAGCTAGTGGAGTAAGGAAGAGCTTGGTGGTGGGAGACACTTACCCACATATATGTCGTTGCCTGAGGATGGGGTAGCGTACGACATGACGTAGTTCGTCTCGCGAGTCTGCAGCAACTTGACGCGGAAACACACGCTGAAGGCGGCCAGCTGTGGCAAGGTCTTCCTCCAGGTGAGTCCAGAGTCACCTCGTGCCACGCCATCTGTCTGAAGGTGTATTGCCAAGCCACCGTCTGCCACACCACCATCTGCTACGCCACCTTCTGCTATGCCACCCTTTACCAGGCTTCCATCTACCACACCACCATCTGCCAAAGAAAAGCCTATGAAATTAATAATACTAATATCTTTATTTACTACAAGTACATGTACATGGTATACAGGCCTAGCTGACATCAATGACATACTACTATATAGAAAGCCCCTTGTTATGCTGAGCATTTCGGGCAGATTAGGTCAGTGTCCTAGGATGCGACTCACACCAGTCGACTAACACCCAGGTACCCATTTTACTGATGGGGAACATAGACAACAGGTGTAAAGAAACACGCCCAATGTTTCTGCCCTGGCTGGGAATCGAACCCAGGCCCTCGCCGTGTGAAGCGAGAGCTTTAGCCACCAGACCACCAGAACCCAGAACCCAGAAGGTAAGCAAGCGAATGTAAATAGCGTGCTAAAAATATCTAGCCTAAACAGGACTCGCAGCAATGGATTTAAGTTGGAAAAATTCAGATTCAGGAAGGATAAAGGAAAGCACTGGTTTGGTAATAGAGTTGTGGATGAGTTGAACAAACTCCCGAGTACCGTCATAGAAGCTAAGACGTTGTGTAGTTTTAAAAATAGGTTAGATGAGTGATTGTGGGTGGGTGTGAGTTGGACCTGACCAGCTTGTGCTACTAGGTCAGTTGCCGTGATCCTTCCTTAGTGAATGGGACCTGACCTGACTACCTTAAGCCGGTGGGTGAATTAGACCTGCCTCGCATGGGCTAGTAGGCCTGCTGCAGTGTTCCTTCTTTCTTATGTTCTTATGTACTCTTTATCTGTCTTCTCTTCAAATAGGTTCCTTCATACTAGTGGACTCTCGATACCAGGAATTTAAGTTGTTCTCATAATCCTCAGATCAAGCCTTATTACTTCCTAATTCCTCAAGGTCTGAGCCTTGTGAGTTTAGAGTAAGGATGTGCCACCGTATCAGTAGTGGAGGGTATCGGCTATTTTATGTAGTGAATAGCTTATCGAAAAAATAGGTTACGTTCTAAGCCACCTCCAAAAAACCCGAACAAATTTTCTTGTAAATACACAATTCACCTAAAGAAATAAACTAAGTATTGTACAATAATTTTAAAAGGAAAGCAGATGATATAGACACATTACAACATGTTATTATAGCTTAAGTGGTTTGACGTCAGTGGCCACCAGATGGGGTGGATGAAGTAGAGGGCCGGGGTTCCTGGGCTGAAGTGGATGGTTGTGGTTTATGGGCTGAGGTGCATGGCTGGGATTCCTGATCTGAAGTGAATGGCTGTTATTTATGGGAACCCTGAAGTATTCTGTCATGTGTCGCTGCAGTGTTTTACCCAGCAGTATTTTATATAGTTGATGGTAGGCCATCATTGCTTGGCCCATTATCTGTTTCAGACCTGCACTTCTAAATGTGTCAGGGTCCTCTTCAATGGAAAAGTCTGCAAATTTATCAGCAACATGGAACTGCTCACATAACTGTTGAAGTTGCAGTGTTAACTGTTTCTCTGCTGGCTCTTCTTCCTCCACATCCTCTTCAACACTCTAGGAATTCAGCCCTGCCAACATTTCTTCTGGATTTCATTCTTCGTCATCATCTTCTAATTGTTCATTTCTTCTGGCTGCATGTCTTTAAAATCCTAACCTGGCAATCTTCTTGCCAGCTCAACAATTTCCTTGATTTGACTCTCAACTGAAAAAAAAATCTTGTGACATTATTCACTACACTAGGTCATAATTTTCTCCAGCCTGCATTTATTGTTGATTTCTGTGTATTTTCCATGCACCTTAGACCTGGGGTAAAGCATCACAATGCTGAATTTATGCCAGAACTCTGACACTCCAAGTCCTGAATCATCATCCATTGCTGCGACTCAGCAGGAAAATTATCTGCTGCTGTGTGGTCATCAGAGGTACTCTTACCGACGAACTTTACTTTATGAAGTTCACTGCGCACTTTGAACCTATTAAACCATCGTTTGTAGGTTTTTCTTCCTGCTCACACACTGTTCAATATTAAGATCATGCTTTCTCACCGTTTACAAGGAAATTAGGTGAAGCATATTTTGCTTACTGAATCCAGTCATTCAGAATAATTTTTTAGTTTTTATTTAGCTGTATTGACCGCTTTCCAGTTTTAACAACGTTTCACAATTTGGGTTGCCCCTCTTAACTTCTACTCAGTGTCTCGAATCGAACAAATTGTTGATTCCCTAATCCCATAAGCCTTGGCCGTACCAATCACACGTACACCACCTTTAAGAATGTCTATTGCCTCTTTTTTTTCACTAGAGGCATAGCTCCACGCTTAAACTTCTTGGCATCTTCTCCTATACTAGGCTGCCTGTTTGATGCCACGATTAATATCCATATACAGCTCGGGGGGGATAAAAAGATCGGAAATGAAGCGATGACTCAAAAGACGAGGCAACTGGTGGTGGAATGGGTGGGAAGAGAAGGGGAGGGTGTAAACACAACCCAGTGAGTAATAAATAGTTATTGTAAACCGGCCTGATTGTACTATAATATTAACAGGAGGGTATTAGAATTAATGATTGGGTTTCCACCTTACAAACTGAATTGTTAGCTGCCATACTTGTTGCTCTCAAACTTGTGGAAACTACATACAACTGCACACAGTTTAACTCTAATTGACTGTCCTCATTACTTGATCTAAATAATCTCAGATCTGAATGTATCATGCTTGTGTATGAAGCTAGGCACTGATAAACACAAATTGTTAAGAAAGGGATGATAGTTAAGCTTTTGGAAATTCCCTCTCACATAGACCTCCACCACCATGATGAATTAGCTAAACAGGCATTAAATAAAGATTATATTGAGTAAAATGTAGCTTGTTTTTCAAACTGAAGTCGACGAAACATTGTCAGAAAGGAACTGGAAACCGAACTTGAAGAACGTAGAACAGTAGAGACAGGAACTAGCATATCCATTGCCCATCACAATGAAATGTGTCAAGTCAAACTGATCTATGGAAAAAAGTAACAAGGACAGCAGATTGGAAGATGTTGTTACTGCTAGACTAAAGCTAGGCTATAAGTATCTCTGGCAGTACGGTTTGCATGGAGGCGTCATTGACATTGACAAGGCCATACACTGGGGCATTATATATTAATGTCCAAACATTCACCTTTTCAGAGACACCTCCATGCAAACCTTACAAGATATGACAAAACACCTCATCGTTAATTATTAGATATCCGAGCAATTTTGAGGATGTATTCACATTTTTCACAGACTAGATGAATGAACTAGTTTTATAGGGATTGCAACACAGTTATGACCAATGTTTTTTAGTGGTTACCACTATAATGAAACACAAGAGGCCTGAGCTTGTCAGAGGGAAACTGGCTCGCCTGTGAAACCGCGAAGGCTGACCAATTTGGAGCACTAGATGGAAACAAGTAGAAACACCGAAATAGGTGGCGACCTTCCGGGTGATAGGTCAAAATATATACAAAAAATGAATCACAAATAGACGGAAGATGCGAAAGGTGGTGGCTACTTTATAATAAATTTGATTACTGCATGATTGCATAATCCTGTGCTTGAAGGAAACACATAGAGATGCACACATACACACACACACGGGGCCAGGAGCTGAGTCTCGACCCCTGCAACCACAATTAGGTGAGTACACACACACACACACACACACACACACACACACAGTATAATCTAGGTGGCCAAAGACTGCAAACCTCACTCAAGGAAAAAGATCTAAGAGTGAGTATAATACCGAGCACATCTCCTGAGGCACACATCAATCAGATAACTGCTGCAGCATACGGGCGGCTGGCAAACCTAAGAATAGCGTTCCAATACCTCACTAAGGAATCATTCAAGACTCTGTACACCATATACGTCAGGCCCATACTGGAGTATGCAGCACCAGTTTGGAACCCACACCTGGTCAAGCACGTCAGGAAATTAGAGAAAGTGCAAAGGTTTGCAACAAGACTAGTCCCAGAGCTAAGGGGATTGTCCTACGAAGAAATGTTAAGGGAAATCGGCCTGACGACACTAGAGGACAGGAGAGTTAGGGGAGACATGATAACGACATATAAAATACTGCGAGGAATAGATAAGGTGGACAGAGACAAGATGTTCCAGAGAGGGGACACAGAAACAAGGGGTCACAGTTGGATGTTGAAGACTCCTATGAGTCAAAGGGATGTTAGGAAGTATTTCTTCAGTCATAGAGTTATCAGGAAGTGGAATAGCCTAGAAATTGACGTAGTGGAGGCAGGAACCATACATAGTTTTAAGACAAGGTTTGATAAAGCTCATGGAGCAGGGAGAGAGAGGACCTAGTAGCAATCAGTGAAGAGGCGTTGCCAGGAGTTATGACTCGACCCCTGCAACCACAAATAGGTGAGTACACACTCACACACACACACACACACACACCTACACAAAAGGCTGGACATAGAGGTAAGGGAACTGTGGATCTCTGATCTGAGGAAGCATGGAAGTAGAGTTGGAGAAAAGGCTAAATGAGTTTTGCAGCACAGTAGTGGAGAAGATATCCACAGAGGGCAAGAGGTGGGAGTTACGAGCTGTAGTTGCTGAGGTAAAGATGCAGAGCCTGTTGGAGGAACTAGAAGTTTTGAAGCAGATATAGAGATGAAGAATGATAGGAACATGGGACTGGGAACAGGAACATCAGCAGACAGGCACGGGGATTGAAGGAGGGGGAGGAGCTAAGAAGTCCCCTACAGAAGCGAAACCAGGCCACCTGGTCCTCTGAGAGATGATAAAGAAAACTACTAAGGAGAACCTTAAATCAGATCTAGAGATATGGAGGGGAAAAAAATGGGAAGAGAGAGAGAGAGGTCGCTTATTATTCATGAGCTTCATGAGGCAGAAGGGAGGACCTATAATGAAAGAAGACAGGGAGAGGTAAAAAAAGAGATTTGGAGCATCACTGTAGTAACGGGAGAGATGGATATTACCTAGGAGACAAATTTTCAGAGATTTGGGGGTATTTAATGGGAAAAATGGCCATTTAAATTGACATTCAAGACAGAAGTGATACAAAACAAGATCCTGTAACAGAAACTATTATTAAAGGGCTACCAAAAATACCAGCGAGTTTACCTCGACTATGACAAAACACAAAAGGAATTAGAACTACTAAGAGGGGGAGTAAGAAGACACCAGAGGAAAGAAATCAGGCAGGGAAGGCACCAACAGACAGGCGAGCACAGCCTCAGGGAAAACAACACACAAAATCACCCATAGAACTACTCACAGAATTCTCTCAATCCCTACCACCCCACACCAACCACACATAATAGCCAGAAACAAGCCATACACCCCAGTCTCCATAACCCCCCTCCAGTATTTCTATCACCATCACAACAACTTTCCATAATATCCAGCCCTGCCTTCCACACCCTCAGTCTGTACCAACCCCCTCTCACACCCCTGAATACAGTACTGGAAAGAAAGCTGAAGAATGGTACATCAACACATGGAATAGCAAATATGAGTGAGGAATTGCAAGAACGAATCGTTGAGACATCCCTAAACATAATAGCACTAATAGAGACAAAGCTCATGGTGGTGATAACAGATGTGATCTTTCCGAATGAACATCAGATCCTGAGGAAAAAGAGGGGGAACAGAGGGTAAGGAGAACTTCTCCTTACCCTCTGTTTTGAGGAGATGGGAGGACTGGGCAGAGGGGAAGATGATTACTTAGTATGAACACTTCAGAATGGGGTACAAACGTGAAGATAGCTGTGATGTACAGCCACGAAACAGCAAGAAACCAAGACAGGAGTAGGATGAGAGCAACAGAAAGATGTTGGACACACACGGCGAAATGGCCAGAAGTGCCTACATGGGCAGGAGAAAGTTACTTGTTAGGTGGGATTTCAACCACAAAGGGATAGATCGGGAAAACCTGGAGGACCAGAGGCGTGGAGGTCTAAGATGCTGGAGGTGGTGCTGGAAAATATCATGCACCCATACGTTAGGGACACAACCAGAGAGAGGAGAGGAGAGGAGAAGATGAACCAGCAAGGCTGGATCTCCTATTCACTTTGAACAGTTCAGACATAAATGATAGTACACATAAAAGGCCCTTTGGCGTTAATGATTACATGGTTCTGAGTTTAGAATGCATAAGAGAGTTAACAGGAGAAGCCTAACTTAAAAAAGGGAACTACACAGGTATGAGGCAATTCCTGCATGAGGTGCAGTGGGAAAGAGAACTAGAGGGAAACACGGTAAACAAAATGAAGGAAGACGTGACTACAAAGTACAGGGAGGCATTGCAGAAGTTCGTTCCAAGGGACAACAGAAACAATAGGAAGACCAGAATGAGCCCAAAGTTCACCCGGACCAGTGGCAATACGAGAAAGATATAGCATCAAAAGCCAAATCTAACCTAAAGTTGTTAAACAGCCACATCAGAAAGAAAACAATGGTTAAGAAGCAGGTAATCAGGATGAGGAAGGAAGGAGGGA
Source organism: Cherax destructor (assembly GCA_009830355.1). Classification (NCBI taxonomy): domain Eukaryota; kingdom Metazoa; phylum Arthropoda; class Malacostraca; order Decapoda; family Parastacidae; genus Cherax; species Cherax destructor. The sequence continues at coordinate 8,239 of WNWK01034364.1, read as the reverse complement.
AGCTCGGAGGGAACGACCACGAATTAAGTGAAGAGCTCAGCACAAGATTTAAGAAAGTATACGCAATTTAGACAGAGAGGTTTCCAGCAAACTGAGGCACTAGGGTACACCAGCAAGTACTACACACACTGCAAACAACCAAGAAGGAGGCGAAGAATATGCTATGTGAACTAGATACCTCAATGGCGGTGGGCCCAGATAACATAGAGCCTTGGGTCCTGAGACACGGAGCAAATGCAGTGTGTGTGACTTTAACATCATTCTTCAACAAATCTATAGAAACAGCGCAACTACAGACCAATGTTGCTAACATGTCTAATATGTAAAGTCATGGAGAAGATTATCAGGAGATGAGTGGTGAAATACCTAGAAAGGAAGGAGCTCATATATGATAACTTGCACAGCTTCTGAGAAAAGAAATCTTGCGTCAAAAACCTACGGGAGTTCTACGACAAGGTTACAGAAGGGAGAGATTCAGAGGTGTCCCTGTTCGCAAAGGATGTGAAACTAATGAGGAGAATACAAGCGGATGTGGATCAGGTAAGTCTACAAAAAGGATCTGGACAGGCTGTATGTCTGGTCCGACAAATGGATCCTGGAGTTTAACCCCAACAAGTGCAAAGTCATGAAGCTTGGGGAAGGACAATGAAGACTGCAGACGGAGTACAGCCTAGGGAGTCAAAGGCTGCAAAACTCACTCAAGAAAAGAAAATCTTACCGAGCACATCTGAGGCGCACATCAACCAAATAACCGCTGCAACATACGGACGCCTGGCAACCCTAAGAATAGCAGTTCGACATCTATGTAATCATTTACGACACTACTCTGTATACGTCCGGCCCATATTGGAGGATGCAGCACATATATGGATCAAGCACCTGGTCAAACATGTCAAGAAATTGGACAAAGTACAAAAGTTTACAATAAGACAAGTCTCAGAGCTAAGGAGTATGTCCTAAGAGGAGAGGTTAAGATAACTGAACTTGACGACACAGGAGGACAAGAGGGATAGGGGGGTGACATGATAACGACGTATAAAATACTGAGATGAATTGACAAGGTAGTCAGGGCCGGAATGTTTCAGAGATGGGACACACCGGGAAGTTAAAAACTCAAATGAGTCACAGGGATGTTAGGAAGCACTTCTTCAGCCTTAGAGCTGTCAGGAAGCGAAACAATAAGGAGAGTGATGTAGTGGAGGCAGGATCCATACATAGCTTTAAGAAGAGGTACGATAAGGCTCTTGGAAAAGGAGGGGACCTAGTAGCAACTAGCGAAGAGGGGGGCCAGAAACTTTGACTCGACCCCTCCAAGAAGTTCTTCTATCTTACCATGACTGGGGATCGAAGCGAGGACTGCTAGCAGCCGGAGAGTAGAAGTGAGCCAACCAGCCATGATGAGCGTCAGGCGTACATTGACGCACTCTGGGTTGGAAACACACACACACACACACACACACTCATTCTCAAACTCACTCACACTCACACTCACTCACTCACTATTGACCAACCTAACTTCATAAGTTACTCGTATAACCAAGAAACTGCGTCTATAATCGCGGTAAATAATCGCGAACAATGACATGACTTGGTGAAAGCTAAGGAATAAATTTGTTTTTTTAATCTTTCAAAGCAAACAACGACCTATAAATTACAAACTGTTTAAGGCAAAGGTGAATTGTTGATATATATATATGTATATATATATATATATATATATAATATATATATATATATATATATATATATATATATATATATATATATATATATATATATATATATATATATATATATATATATATATATATATATATATATATATATATATATATATATATAATGTATATACAGTGGACCCCCGAGTTTCGTAAAAACTTCACTCCTGAAGTCTGCTCAAGTGCCATTACCGAACGAATTTACTCCCTTAAGAAAAAATTTCACGTAGGTTAGTCTATTTCAGACCCCCAAAAATACACTTCCACAAGAACTTACAAAATTATACTTACATAATTGCACGATTTCCGGGGTATTCGTTAACCGAGGGTCCACTGTATATATATATATATATATCCTAGGTAGTAGGTTGGTAGTCAGCAACCGCCCAGGGAGGTACTACCATCCTGCCAAGTGAGTGTAAAAGGAAAGCCTGTAATTGTTTTACATGATGGTAGGATTGCTGGTGTCTTGTTACTTCTACTTACACTTAGGTCACACTACACATTCATGTACAAGCATATATATACACACCCCTCTGGGTTTTCTTCTATTTTCTTACTAGTTCGTGTTCTTATTTCCTCTTATCTCCATGGAGGAAGTGGAACAGAATTCTTCCTACGTAAGCCATGCGTGTCGTAAGAGTCGACTAAAATGCCGGGAACAAGGGGCTAGTAACCCCTTCTCCTGTATACATTACTAAAGTTAAAAAGAGAAACTTTTGTTTTTATTTTTGGGCCACCCTGCCTAGGTGGGATATGGCCGATTTGTTGAAAGAAAGAAGATATATGTCGTGCCGATTAGGTAAAACTGGTCAATTAGCAAGAACTCATTTAAAATTAAGTTCTTTCTAAAATTTTCTCTTATACGTTTAAAGATATATTTTTTTCATTTATGTTAATGTAAAAATTTATAATTTTGTACCAAAAAAAAATTAGAAAACTTACCTAACCTTATTATAACAAGCGCAATTTAATTTAGCCTAACCCAACTAAATATATTTTAGATACGTTTACAATAATTTAATAATATACAAAAACAGTGAAATATATTTTGTTCGTTAGGTTCAGAATGATTTTTGCGAAATTATTGCATACACAAATTTTCGCTTGTCTTATATGGCAAGAAGAGCGTTGCTATTTAACCCAAAATCGCAAGTTTTACCTAATCGGCACGACATATATATACGTATATATATATATATATATATATATATATATATATATATATATATATATATATATATATATATATATATATATATATATATATATATATATATATATATATATATATATATATATATATATATATATTTTAATATGCAAAAGATCACAGTAAACAGGTGATATCAAAATATGCAAGACAACCACTATGAAAAAATAGAGGAATTCCAAGCGCTTTCGTGACTACTCACATTATCAAGGAACTATAAAAGGAAACATGACAAGAAGGCTTATAAAGGGGCAAGACTACACCTCACAGTCACATCACACTAACAAAGACAACACCTCACAGAAGCGTAACAACACACGACTCTGTGAAGAGGAACATAAGAAAGGACCTGAAACTCTTCCCATATATATATATATATATATATATATATATATATATATATATATATATATATATATATATATATTCTTCTTTCAACAAACCGGCCGTATCCCGCCAAGGTAGGGTGGCCCAGAAAGAGAAACGAAAATTTCTCTTTTTAAATTTGGTAATTTATACAGGAGAAGGGAATACTAACCACTTGCTCCCGACATTTCAGTCGCCTCTTACGACACGCATGGCGTACGGAGGAAGAATACTGTTCATATCTAACACGCTCACGCATGCTTACTGGAAGTCCAAGCCCCTCGAACACAAAACCACCTTTACCTCCTCCTCCCTCCAACCTTTCCTTTTGTCCCTTTTGCTTTTATACAAAGGAACTATGCATGCTCTCTGCCAATCCCTAGGTACCTTACCCTCTTCCATACATTTATTAAATAAAAGCACCAACCACTCCAAAACTATATCCCCACCTGCTTTTAACATTTTTCCGCTCTAAAACGTCGAAATATGCAATAAAATACTATTTTAGCACATTTTTCTAAATTTTTAATATATTTATTCCATCAATCTCAGCTGCCTTACCCCCTTTCATTCTACTCACTGCCTCACGAACTTCCCCCACACTCACAACTCGCTCCTCCTCACTCCTACAAGATGTTATTCCTCCTTGCCCTATACACGAAATCACAACTTCCCTATCTTCATCAGCATTTAACAATTCCTCAAATTATTCCCTCCATCTTCCCGATGTCTCTAACTCTCCATTTAATAACTCTCCTCTCCTATTTTTAACAAACAAATCCATTTGTTCCTTAGGATTCCTCAACTTATTAATTTTTTTTTATTAACACATCGGCAGTTTCCCACCAAGGCAGGGTGGCCCGAAAAAGAAAAACTGTCATCATCATTCACTCCATCACTGTCTTGCCAGAAGCATGCTTACACTACAGTTATAAAACTGTAACATTAACACCCCTCCTTCAGAGTGCCGGCACTGTACTTCACATCTCTGGCCTACCGGTTTCCCTGAATCCCTTCATAAATGTTACCTTGCTTACACTCCAACAGCACGTCAAGTCCTAAAAACCATTTGTCTCTATTTACTCCTATCTAACACGAAGCCCCTATCCCACAAAACCTCCTTTACCCCCTCCCTCCAACCTTTTCTAGGCCGACCCCTTCCCCGCCTTCCCTCCACTACAGATTTATTCACTCTCTTTGTCATTCTATTTCGTTCCATCCTTTCCACATGTCCAAACCATCTCAATAACCCATGCTCAGCCCTCTGGATAATAGTTTTGGTAATCCCACACCTCCTCCTAATCTCCAAACAACGGATTCTCTGCATTATATTCACACCACACATTGCCCTCAGGCATGACATCTCCACTGCCTCCAGCCTACTCCTTGTTGCAACATTCAAAACCCATGTCTCCCACCCATACAAGAGTGTTGGTATAACTATACTCTCATACATTCCCCTCTTTGCTTTCATGGATAAAGTTATTTGTCTCTACAAACTCCTCAGTGCACCACTCACATTTTCCCCCTTCGTCAATTCTATGATTTACCTCATCTTTCATAGACCCATCTTCTGACATGTCCACTCCCAAATATCTGAATACATTCACCTCCTCCATACCCTCTCCCTCCAATCTGATATCCAATCTTCCATTACCTTTTTTTTTTTGGGTCCTCATCACCTTACTCTTTCCTAGATTCACTTTTAATTTCCTTGTTTTACATACCTTACCAAACTCATCAACCAACCTCTGCAACCTTTCTTCAGAATATCCCATAAGCACAGTGTCATCAGCAAATAGCAACTGTGAAAACTACCACTTTGTGTTAGATTCTTTATCTTTTAACCCCACACCTCTTGCCAACACCCGAGCATTCACTTCTCTTACAACTCCCTCTATAAATATGTTGAACAACCATGGTGACATCACACTTCCCTGTCTAAGACCTACTTTTACTGGGAAATAATCTCCCTCTCGCCTACATACTCTAACCTGAGCCTCACTATCCTCGTAAAGACTCTTCACTGCTTTCAATAACCTACCTCCTATTCCATACATTTGCAACATCTCACTCCAAAACGTTTTCTTATTTTCAACAAAATAAAATTAAGTCTTCCTAAAATTTTCTCTTATACATTTAACGAAATATTTTTTTCATTTATGTTAATGTAAAAATTAATAATTTTGTGCCAAAAGAACCTTAGAAAACTTACCTAACCTTATGATAACAAGCGCAATTTAGTTTAGTCTAATCCAACTAAATATATTTTAGATAAGTTTACAATAATTCATTAATAAAACAACACAATTAAATATATTTTTCTCGTTAGGTTCAGAATGATTTTTGCGAAATTACTGCAGACACAAATTTTCGCTTGCCCTATTCGGCAAGAAGTGCTTTGCTATTTAAGCCAAAATCGCAAGTTTTACCTATTCGGCACGATATATATTTATCTTATTGTACCCACGAACGAGTGGTATTGATCAATAACAACACTGCACTAGCCAAGGAGCCGAACCCATGCTGCTTTGGCCCACCTCATGGTGAGCGATAACACATGACGCCTTAGACCACTGAACCACACAATCCTTAAGAGTTTTTTTTTTATATTTTATTGAAAAAAACAAATTACAAAACACATTGACAAAGACAGAAACAGCATACAGAGTGAAAAACTATCATGTTACAATCACTAACCGTCCTTTACTTGGCAATGCAACAACAAAGGTCATCATTTTACCTACGTAAGGAAACATACAAAGCAAAACTATACAATGCACAAAACCATAAATACATAATACCCAATGAACAGGAAAAAGATAAACCGGATTTACACCACCCAGAAGGGCATAAATCACAATTAGGCACACTAAGAACATAAGGGACAAAATGACAAAGATACAAAAAAAAAACCCACACCCGATGGCTTATCACTTACACGTCTGTATTGTACAGACAGCCACGCAAAGAAACTTTAGTACATTACAATTTTTTAAGACACAATAAACCCCCAAATGAACAATATAATAATAATTACAACAATCTACACACACTGTTGACCATTAACATCGATAAATACAAATTCACAGAGAAACGTAATAGCACAGTACTTGTACACACACCTTGTACACATACTTGTACTTGTACACACACCTTGTACACATACTTGTACTTGTACACACACCTCCAACACATACTTGTACTTGTACACAGACCTAGTACACATACTTGTACTTGTACACACACCTTGTACACATACTTGTACTTGTACACACACCTCCAACACATACTTGTACTTGTACACACACCTAGTACACATACTTGTACTTGTACACACACCTTGTACACATACTTGTACTTGTACACACACCTCCAACACATACTTGTACTTGTACACACACCTTGTACACATATTTGTACTTGTACACACACCTTGTACACATACTTGTACTTGTACACACACCTTGTACACATACTTGTACTTGTACACACACCTCCAACACAGAAAACTTTATTATACAGGACAAGAACACAGGTCAAGGAAAGAAAACATTCCCAAGGATGCATTTTAAAATAAAATATAAAGAAAGAGCATCGTGCACAATAAAGCTAAGGATATTGACACAAACACAATGAACAAAGGTAGACAGTTTACAACTCAAAACCGAACCATAACTGCCTTCCACAAAGGTAAGACATCACATTAAACATAAAACCCTAAGCGTTACAAACACATAATGAAAACAGTTCATACCCAAGTGGGTTGAAATATAAAAACCATACAAACACACCATAATGGGAACTAGCTACACCTATAACCAATACATCACCAGTCCAGTAGGTTATGAGGAAAAGTCACTATGGATACCCCTGACACGTGTGCTCCATAGGGGTTCCCTCCCTCCCTCCCCGTCTCCCGTCATACCACACACATCGCGCATTCCTTAGTCATGTGTCCACTGTCACCCCCCTCCCCACCCATTCATTCATACGCCTATCCCCACCTTGGATACACCCCCTCTCCCACCCCCTCCTCGTCGCCGGCCAGTCCTTTTAATCCCTCCCTTACAACGCTAGTAAACTACCAACTGCCAACTCCCGATAACCCACAGAAAAGGCTGAATCCCACCTTCGACCATAAAGATCCCTATTTCTACATTTTGTCCTATAAAACATAGCAGCCAAAGCCTTGACTCTACACTCCCCCGACACCCCCCTCATTCCCCATGACACATACAAGTAGTCTGCCACTAGGTACAAGACCGCCCGTCTCACCTCCCCTCCCACCCCTCCCACATCAAAGCTTAAGGCCCGCAAGGTTGAAAGCCTTCTCCCCCTACCCTGCGTACCACCTTCCCAAACCATTCACACATTACACTCAAAATAGGACAAAAATACACCTCATGATACGCTGTATCCTCCTCCCCGCATCTATCATCTATCGCACAGCCCTCCCTCTCCTATCCCCATACGGAACAAAATTGCCTTTGATGCAACGATTCCCATTAGAAACCTATACACAAATTCACGTACTCTGGGTTTAAGCCACAACTTTCGTAAACCTTTCCATATACCCATCCAATCATACACTGGGTATATCGCTGCCCTTGCAGTACCTCCCCCCGCACCCCTCCCTTGCCCAGGAGACTCGCAGAGATTCTTCTCGGCTCTCTAACCACCAAGATCCGCCTCAACATTTCTTCACACTCCCTTAGATCTTTTCCCTTCCACCACCTTCTGACATCTTCCATAACCAAACCCACTCGTCTCCCATGCACCCCACCCACCCGGATGTATCAATGCTTAATATAAACACACTGCAACCGTCTTGCTAATAGAATGAGACCCAAACCTCCTTGTCGTACCCTCGTCATTACCACTTCCTTACTTAACCACGCCCTCCCATAACCCCATATATAACGTAGAGCCCTTCTCTGCA
>WNWK01034363.1:0-20484 GCA_009830355.1 Cherax destructor | reverse complement strand
ATTTACACACACCCCCAAAACTCGTACACTAACCTTTGCAACTTTTCTTTAGAATCCCCCTTAAGCCAGTATCATCAGAAAAAAGTAACTGTGTCAACCCCCATTTTGAAATTTAATTCTCCATAATTTAACCCCCCCCTCCCCCCAACACCCTAGCATTTACTTCTTTTACAACCCCATCTATAAATATATTAAAAAACCCATGGTGACATTAAAATCCCTGTCTAAGACCTATTTTTTACCGGGAAGTAATCTCCCCCCTTTTACACACCCTAACCTGGGGCCTCACTATCCTCAAAAAAACTTTTTTACAGCCTTCAGTAATTTAAATACCTATTCCATACACTTGCAACTTTTTGCCACATTGCCCCCTATCCATTTCTACCCTTATGCCTTTTCTAAATCCATAATCAATGAAAACTTCTTTACCTTTATCTAAATACTGTTCAATATATGCTTCAATGTAAACATTTTGATCTACATCCCCAAACCCACTTAAAGCCTCCTTGCTCATCTGCAATCCTACTTTTGTTTTCCCCTCTAATTTTTTCCCAATAATAACCCTGCCATATTTTTACCTGGATACTCAAAACTTATTCCCCTAAAATTTTTACACTCTTTTTTACCCCCTTCCTTTTATATAAAAAACCCATACATGCTCTCTGCCAACCCCAAAATTCCTTCCCCTTTTCATACATTTATTAAACAAAAATACCAACCACTCCAGCACTATATCCCCCTGCTTTTAACATTTCTGTCATGACCCCCGGCCATTTCCCAGCTGCTTTCCCCCCCTTTCATTTTACATAATGCCTCAGCCCCTTTCCCACACTCAAAATTTTGGGCTCTTCTTAAATTCTAAACGATGTTTACCTCCGGGCCCAGTACATGAAATTCCCTCCTCCCTTTTTCATCGACTTTTAAAAAAGTTCCCCAAAATATTCCCCCTTTCACCCAAACCCCCAGCCCCCCATCTACTAACCCCCTATCCCCCAAACTGACTCCTTTTGCCCCCTAGACTTTCTTCCCTTTTGTTTATCTCACCCCAAAAATTTTTTTTTTGTTTTCACAAATTTCTTGAAAATTTCTCCCTTTTTTTTTCTTCCTCTTCTTGCACTCTCTCCCACTCCCCTTCACCTTTTTTTTTCTCTCCAAAACAGTGGCCCCCCGGTTTATGTACTGCCCCCAAAATCAACAATTATGTAAGTGTATTTTTGAAGTGTTTTTGGGTAATTTATTTTTGGGGGGTCAAAAAAGACTAATCAAATTTTACATTATTTTTTTAGGGGAATAAATTTGTTTGGTAATGGCACTTAACACATTCGGGAAGAATTATGGCCGTTAACCGGGGTCCACTGTACTCTGCTTTTTATTAACATTTTGTTTTGAAAAACCCTCTCTTCCCCCTCCCTTTTTTCTCTTTTATCATACCCTTTTTTTAAATTCCACCACTCACCCCCTTTTCCTCCTGCACCCCCCCTCCTAAGCCCAAAAACTCCTATAGCCGCTAACCCTTTCCCAAGGTTAGCGGCCGTTCCTGTTAGGGGCCCAACGGGGGCCGCCGGTTTACGGCCCCCGGTTAGCAGCCTTTTTCCCCGGTTAGCGGCTGTATTGGAAAACTAAACCCCCGGGGGGGGCCCCTTGCGCTTCAGTTTGTTTGTGTCTCTCGGAAAATAAGGAAGCTTCTGCTCATTCATACAAACATTTTGCTTGTTTTCCATTTTTTTTTGCCAGTAACCGAAATAAGAACCCATGGCTCCCAAGAAAGTTCCTAATAAAGTTCCTGTGGCAAAGAGAGTGAAAATACCAGGGAATTTTGGAAAGAAGTAAAATTGAGAAAAGAGAGTGGTAGGGCGGGTGCTGGAATTCCGGGGTTTTTGGGGAAAAAACAAATCAAAAACAACCACCCCAAACAGGACCTACATCATGGGGAGAGGGAGGTGGGCCATGCAGGGAGTGTAACAGGCATGCAGGGAGAAAATGAAACCTTGCACGCAGGCAGAAATTGTAGCAGGCATGCAGGGAGGGTTGGGCATGCAGGGAGTGTTGGGCATGCGGGAGGAGCAGGCATGGGGGGGGCCCAGCGGGGGGAAAAATGCGGGGGGTGTAGCAGGCATGCAGGGGGTGGCGGGGCATTCTGGGAGTGTTGAGCATGCGGGGAGGGTAGCAGGCATGCAGGGAGTATAGCAGGCATGCAGGGAGGTAGCAGGATGCAAAGGGGCAAAGAGGAAGGGGTGGCGGGAAAGAAGGAGAGGGAGGGGTTGAATGCGGGGGGTGTAGCAGGATGCAGGGGGGTAAATTTGGGGGGGTGGAGTGACTCGGGAAGCTGGTCCTAGTGGCTTTAAAAAAGACAAAAAAGGGAAAGGGAACCCGGGAGGGGGACTTGTTACCTGAAGCCCTTTTTTGGGGGGGGGTTTCCCCTTCCCAAAAAAATCCCCCCAAACCTCCTCCTATCTTCCGGGCCAGATTAGTCTTCAATAAAGGTATGTAATACGATTTAATTGTTAAAAAAAATATTTTTGTGTGAATTTTTTTGTCGGGAATGGATTAATTGTATTTACATTAATTCTTTTGGGAATATTAATTGGGTTAAAAGGCCTTTTTGGTTAAAAGGCTAGCTCCGGGAAGGATTACAGCCGCAACCCGAGGGTCCCCCGTACTGCTTTTTTAAAACTTCCAACTTTTTTCCAACCCCCCCACTACTCATTTTTTGCACTAGCCCAACTTTCTGCCAATAGTTGCTTATATCTCCCCCAACTTCCTCCCCCCCTTTATTTTTATACATTTTTACCTTTTCCTTTTTGTTCCCAAATTTTTTTGTCCCATTCCCTTTTTACTCTAACTGTAGCTACAACCAAATAATGTTTCCAATATATCCGTTGCCCCTCTATAAACATGTACATCCAAACCTACCCATAAACCCTTTTTATCCACTAATACATAATCCAACAAACTACTTTCCTTACGTGCTATATCATACCTTGTATATTTATTTATCCTCTTTTTCAAAAAAATATGTATTACTTATTACCAAACCTCTTTCTACACATAGCTAAATTAAGGGTTTCCCCTTTCCCCATTTCCCCCGGGAAACCCCAAAATTTTTACCTACTACTCCCTCCACAACTTTTTTTACCCATTTTTTAGCATTAAGACCCCCAACCCACAATTACTCGCTCACTTGGTTCAAAACTCCCCACCCCTCACTCAACATTTCCCAAAATCTCTCTCTCTCCCCCCCCCACTTCTCTTTCCCCGGGTGCAAAAACCTTATTATAACCCACTTTTCACATCCAACCTTTTTTTTCTCCACATAACCTTTGAATTTATACATTTATTTTCCCCTTTTACCTGCCATAACTGACTATTCAACATTATTGCCACCCTCCCCTTTAACTCTATTTAAAACCCCTGACCTAATCCCATTTATTTCTCCCCACTGAAACCTCCTACCCCTTAAAGTTTTTTTACCACTTACAACTCTTTTTAACAAAATCAGAAAACCCCAATCTGCATGTTCCATTTGTCCACTAAACCCGATATTGAGAGTGTAGTCCATCAGAGCTGCAGGTTTTAGAATGGGTTCACGGTCTCTCTATTCACCCTCCCCTGTCTGCCATTTCATTAGGGGAATTGATGACAACAGTGTGACATCTCGTTTGTCATGCCACTAAAAATGCCATGATATCATTGGTAGCAAACGCCTGCCCCTACCTCTCAGTGCCTGCATCAAACCTAGGCATATGTTTACGATTTGCAGAACTGTTCCGCAAAATCTGTCATGTTCATTTTCCCAAAAATCACTGGGGGAGGGGCTTGTGTACCATTTTTTAAATTATATAATATATGCCCCTTGCCAAGATATGGTTCCATCATTGTTCTAACCACATCAAGAGATACCCAGAATTTCCCCTGGTATCTTTCAATGATTATTTCCCAGTGTACACAATAATACCCAATACAAGACCACGGGGTAAAAATCAAAAAAGCACAAACAACTTTATACCAAAGTTTTTCCTTTTTGCTTGGTATATACTGTTGAATGACAGTCTCCCTTTTGGAACAGAATCAAAGACTCTAAAAAACAAGCTTCCTAAAGGGGAAAAAAATACATAGTGAATTTTTTTTTAGATACAAAACACATTCCTAATCTTATATAACCTGTCGGTTTGCCCGGCCGGGTTTTTGTCTGAAAGGGAGCATCCGTAATAGTAGCACAAATCGATTCACTAGTATAATATCACTGAAAGGGGTTGCAATCAAGGGTTTCGTTGACCAGTATGATTTGATACGGTGCTTATACACATCTGGCATAACATTATTGGGCAAAGAAAGATACATCTCTCCCACAGTTTTTCCTTTCCACTGGTGTAGATGTGATTTTGGTAAAAGAATCGTGTTTGCCTTTTGTAAAATTTGAAGTATCTGTTGTTTTCCCCTGATAATAATGTCCATCAGGGGTTCATCAAAGAATAACGGGAAACATTTCAGTTCAGTGGCATTGTTCCCAAGTGGACAAGATGGGCGTATTCCACTGTGACTTCAATAAATTGATGGGGATTGGGAAAAAAATTTTGCAGCTTCCTGCCAATCCCAGGTGCGGTCTGCTGGGGGGTCGGGATATTTACAGGTGGTTGTGGGGGGTTGTTTTTTAGCTGAGCTGACTCAGCGGCCGGTGCCAGCATGGTCCACTGCTGGTGCCTGGGCGCCTGGCACCACCTCCACTACCACCACCACCAGTTGCAAAATTTCCCATCCAATTGAACACTATCATCTTCATTTTCCTATAAACTTTTTTGGCCCCCACGGGTTTAATGAAAAATTTTTCCCCCTTAAAGGGGGGAAGGGAATTTTTGGGGGGAAAATTTTGGGCGAAATTTGACGTTCACTGGTGAATATTCCCTTTCACTCGCCACTGGAACTATTTGAAGGGCTTGGGTTCATAGTCATTTATCACTATCATCACCATTGCTCACATCTGAGTCCGGGATATGGGGCAGGGAACCCCCCCCATTCGAAGGGCTCGGCATGCGAAAAAACCGTCATTAAACAAGAAATTAATATCGCTTGCGAACAAAATATCGCGAGTCGAACGAATGTGTCAGTGACCTGTCCTCCCAGGCGCTTGGGTCCCCTCCCCGCGGGGGCGGGAGCCAGTCCACGTTTTTTACACTCCAGAGACTTTTCCCACACTTAATTATTTTTTTGGAGTTTGTTCTTTAAATGCCCCCCGTGAAATAAGCTCCAAGGGTCCCAAGAACTTTCCCAGGGGGTACCCTGGGAAGAAAGGAAAATACTGTAGACACAAAAGAAGGAAATAATAAAAATCGAGAGTGGTGTGCGAATGTGTGAGCTTGCCGGGATGTAAAAGGAAAAAAAAGGTCAACTATCACTTCTATCCTGCTTAAGAAGGAAAAAATTTAAAAGGGAAGCTGATGTTGCAAAAAAGGGTTACGTACCCAAAAAATAGCCCACAAAAAATTCGAAGAGATTGAGAAGTTGTTGCTGGTGTGGATCAAGGATAAAGAGTTGGCGGGTGATAGTGTGTCAGAGTCAATCATTTGTAAAAAGGGGCAAGGAAGTTGCATGCCGATCTTGCAAAGAAAATGCCTGAAACCAGTGTTGATTGAAAAGGTAGTGAATTTAAAGCTAGAAAAGGCTGGTTTGAAAATTTAAAAAATCGTAGGGCATACATAAGGGTGGGGGGGCCCAGTTCAGAAAAAGGGGCAGCTAAAAAATTCATAAATGAGTTTGGACTACATAAAGACTAAAAATTGAAACCTGAACAAGTGTTCAATTGTGGAAACAAAGCCTGTTTTGGAAGAAAATGCCCAACAGGCCCCACATTACTCAGGAGGAAAAGGCACTGCCGGGAACCAAACCTATGAAAGACAGGCTAACTCTATGATGTTAGTAATGCTATGGGGATTTTAAATTGAAGCCTTTACTAGTGTATCACCAGAAAATCCCAGTGTTCAAGAAACACAATGTCAAAAAAAATAGTTTATGTGTCTTGTGGAGATCTAAGTCAGAATGCATGGGTCAAAAAGAATTTTTCAGGACTGGATCCATGAAGTTTTTGGGCCCCCAGTGTAAAAAAATACCTACAGGAAAAGGGTTTGGACAAAAAATGCCTCCTGTTACTGGACAATGCCCCTTTACATTCCCCAAAACATGGAAACCCATTGTGTGAAGACTTCAGATTTATAAAAATGAAGTTCTTGCTTCCTAACACCACCCCCTCCTCCAGCCCATGGACCAGCAGGTCATCTGTAACTTCAAAAAATCTACACAAAAGCAGTGTTTGAAAAGGTGATTTGAAATGACCTCGGGCACTGAATTGACCCTTTGAGAGTTTTGGGGAAAAAAACATTTAATATCTACAGGTGCATAGGCCCCTTTTAGGTAAGGCTTGGGGGGGGAAATGACTTCCAGGGCGTTGAACTCTGTTGGGGACCATTGTGGCCAGGTTGTGTCCAACAGAGGGATTTTTTAAGGGTTTGAGGCTGACCCCCGACCCCGCCGACCCTGTGCCTGTTGTGGGCTCTATTGTGGAATTGGGCAAGTCCCCCGGGGGTTTGGGGGTGAGGGCAGGGGTGTGGAAGAGTTAGTGCAGGGCCACAGGGGGAGAGCTAACAACTGGGAAAAGCTGCAACAATGGGAAAAGGAAGAGCATAAGACCAGATTTGGGGGCTATTGATTCACGGGAGAAGGAGGAGGAAGAGGGACTGGGAAAAAGGGGCCTTCTTCAGAGATTAAGGAGATGTGTACAATGTGGAATAGGTTGCAAAGTTTTTTAAAAAAAACCACAATGAGCAAGCTCAAACAAGTCCTACTTTTTGGAAAAAAATGTTTTAAAAGAAAGGGGCCAGAAAAGGGACTGTGGGCAGTTATTTTGTTGGGGTCCAGTGACTCTCAAGCTGGTCCTAGTGGGATTAAAAAAACAAAGAAGAGAAGTAACCCCAGATAGGGCTTTGATACCTGAAGTCCTTTTGGAGGGGGTTCCCCAAACAAAACCCCCAAACCCCCCTCACTCCCCCCTCCCCATCTTCCATATGCCATCAACAATCTTCAATAAAAGGGAAAAAATAATGCATTTATTTTTCTAAGACCCTTTTTGTATTAGTATGTAATTATTTTTTTATGTAGAAACTTAATTTTATTAAAAAATATTATTTTTTTTAAAATTTTTGGGTTTCTGGGAAAGGATTAATTGTATTTCCATTATTTCTTATGGGGAAAAATTTAAAACACCTTTCCAAAATTTTAAGTTGAACAAGCTCCGGGAAAGGGTTGTTCGAATAGGAGGGGCCACTGTAAATAGGAGTTTCCGCCTTCGTTCTTTCAACTGGCCGTGAACAAGACGCCACAGCACCAGAATTTGGGCGGCTGTGGGGCCTCTGGGGTTTTCCCTCACTTATACCGGGGATTTTGGTCACTAGTTTGGTCACAACTGCCTCAAAAAATTGAAAGTCACCTTCATTGACACCCCCCATCACTGTTAGAACTGTCACTGGGGAATAATAATGTCCCAATTTTTTTTCTGCAGGCATGGTGGACAAGGGTGTACTGAAATGGTGTTCCCCCCCAAAGCCCACTGGGTGCCCCATTTTTTTCCTTTCTGGCACACTGACCATGCAGACCCATTTTCTCATTCCTAGGCCTACCAGCTGTTTCCCGCTTAATTTGAAACCGCTAGAATTTACGTCCTAACTGTTTGGCCCCCAACCCCCCCAAAAAAAATACTAATTTCGGCAACCCACCCTGAAAGGGGTTTAAACCCCCCACCTCTTGCCAAACCCACGCATTCACTTCTCTTACAAACCCCTCTATAAATATTTGAACAACCCAGGGGACATCACACATCCTTGTCTAAGGCTATTTTTACCCCGGGGAAAAAGGCCCCCCTCTCCTACAAACTCTAACTTGAGCCTCACTATCCTCGTAAAACCCTTCACTGCTTTTAGTAACCTACTTCCTATTCCATACATTTGCAATATCTGCCACATTACCCCCCATCCACCCTGTAATACTCCTTTTTTCCCAAAACCATAAATGCCACAGAAACCCTTTTTTCCTTATCTAAATAATGTTCACCTATACAGTTTCACTGTAAACACTTTGGGCTACACACCCCTACCTTTCATAAAGCCTCCTTGTTCATCTGCTATCCTACTTCCATCTTACTCTTAATTCTTTCAATATTAACTCTACCATACACTTTACCAGGTATACTCAACAGACTTTTTTCCCCCCATAATTTTTGCACCCCCATTGTCCCCTTTTTTTGACAAATACAGTTTGGGTGAAAAAATCAAGTGGTTTGAAAAAATGCAAAAAAACCACCAGGCCACGGTGCCCCCGTGGCCTGGTGGCAAAACCTCACTTCACCAGTGAGGGGCTGGGCCCCATTTCCCCCCGGGAAGGGGGGGAAACATCGGACGGTTTCCCCAAGGCCATTTTGGAAGGGGGGGCCCAAAATTTTCCCAAAAATTTAAAAAAAAAAAACTTATTTTTTTTTATGAAATGGGAGAGAATCTTTTTCTGAAGGTAATAAAACAAAAAATACAAATTTGATTGAAAATTGATGAAATTATGCTCTTGCGAATTTTTATGCTCAGCCCAAACGCATCGGTGATTTTCCAACTTTGACTCCCATTTTAGGCCAATTACATTATTCCCGTCGACCAAATTTTAGCTATTTCACTATTACTTCTATTCTATCGATTGAGGGACAAGAAATCGTCCAGTCAACTGTTTAACTACAAAATAAAGGGTTGGAAATTGGAATTTAGCCAATTTAACTCAAAGTTCAAAATATTACAATTTCAAAAAAGGGTGCAGAATAAACAATGCAGGCATTCCACTAAACCAACATTTCCTTTGTTCACTAGTTACGTTTTCCCGTCTTTAAAAAATTTAAATTTCCCTTTTGATTTTTTATTCACATAATGAATTTTTATTCAAACCAAAAAAAAGGAAGATTTACTGTTATGCAATATTGTAATAATTGTACAAATAATATCACCACATTTGTGAACGTATATTAGACCCACCAGCTGGCCGATTAGACGGGGGGGTCATTTGTTTACCCTTTAAGTTGGGAAAAAAATTTTTCATTTCCGCTACTTTGAGCTCAGTTTCAAGCCATTTCCAATACTAAAAACCCAAAAAAAAATCTCTATATCTGTAATACAGTCAAACCCCGGTTAACGATATTAATCCTCAGAGAGGGGATATCTTTAACTTTGGAAAAAACCCCAACCGAATCAATTTTCCCCCTAAAAATAATGGAAATAAAATTAACCGGCCCCAAAACTTTCAAAAGTAGTAAAAAAAAAAATATTTTTAGAACTTTTTGACATTAAATAATACACAATTTAATGAACAATAAATAAATACACATGTAAATATAGTACAATAACATGTCACTTACATTTATTGAAGAGTTGTTGATGTGTGGAAAGGAGGAGGAGGAAAGGTGGGGTTTGATGCCAGTGTTTGGGAAAGGGAATCCTTCCATTAACACTGCAAAGGGGGCAAGTTCTTTTCTGGGGTTACTGGCCTTTTTTTTTAATGCCACACTCCCTCCCTGAATGGTACACTCCTGCATGCCTGCTACCTCCCTGCATGCCTGCTCACTCCCTGGAATTGCCCCCAAGCCACCCCCCCTGCATGCCCCACACTCCCCGCATTGCTACACCCCGCATGCCTGCCACACTCCCTGCCCTGCCTTCTCACTCCTGCATGCCCTACACTCCCTGCATTTAAATTTCTACACTCCCCGCATTGCTAAAACTCCCGTGCCCTTTAAATGCCCCACACTCCCTGCATTGCTACACCCTGCATAAATGCTACCTCCCCGCATAAAGTAAAACTCCCGCATAAATGCTACACTCCCTGCAAAAGCCCGCAAATCCTGCATAAATGCTACACCCCTGCATAAATGCTAACTTCCCCCATAAATGCTCACTCCCCGCATGCCTGCTAACTCCCGTAAAAGCTACACTCCCTTCCATGCCCCACACTCCCCCTGGGGCCTTTCTTTCACTCCCTGCATGCCTGCTACCCTTCCCCGTTGCCCCCCCCCATGCCTGCTACACTTCCCCGCATGCCCTACACTTTCCCCCATGCCTGCAAACTCCGCTTGCCTGCTACACTCCCTTCATGCCTGCTACACCCCTGCATGCCTGCTAAAGAAATCCCCCTTCCCCTGCCTGCTAACCCCCCCTGCCTGCTCACTCCCCGCATGCCTGCTACACTCCCCGCCCTGCCGCTAACCCCCTTTCATTGCTCACCCCCGCATAAATGCCAATCCCCCATAAATGCTTTCACTCCCCGCATAAATGCTACACTTCCCCGAAAAAGCTACACTCCCCGCATAAATGCTACCCCCCCAAAATGCTAATTTCCCCGCATAAATTTTTTCACCCTGCATTGCTATACTCCCTGCATAAATGCTACACTCCCTGCATGCCTGCCTCCCTGATCCTGCTTCACCCCCCTTATGCCTGCCCCCCTCATGCCCCTACCCCCCCTGCATGCCTGCTACCAAAAACCCTCATCCCCGTATCCCCTCCCTTTAAAAGCCTGCTAACCCCCCGCATGCCTGCACACTCCCCGCATGCCTGCTACACTCCCCGCAAAAGCCTCCCCTGCATGCCTGCTACCTCCTGATTGCTACACTCCCCGCATAAATGCTACCTTTGCCTGGGGAAGCACACCCCTGCATGAATCTTCCCCTCTTTATCCGGGGCTGGCACTAGGAGCTTTCTTTGGACCCCCGGTAGCTTTATTTAAACAGTTGCAACACTAAAAAAAGGGAATAAAAGACAATATACTGGGGATAAATGTGTGGGTGGGGTGGGGGGTGGTGCCCGCTTTTTAAACAAAGACACTGGGCGGCCCCCGGAGTGGGGTCAGGGGGGGCCACGCCCCACACGTCCGGACAATTGTTCGGGAAAATTTCCAAGCAAACATCGTTGAACAAAATTTCATTTTTTTTACGTAAAAAAATCGTTTAACCCCAAAAATTAATTATCCACAACACGGAACCGAGGGATGACTGTATATCCCCTATCAAAGAGATTAAAGAAATTTAAATAACTATAAAAAATCACGAAAAACACTGCCCAAAACCCCTGTTTTAATCGGAAAAATTTCGGGTTTTATTTTTTTTTTCATTATGCACTGTGTGCTGGGAGGATTTGTTTTTTGTGGGCACATCCCCCATAGATGGTTTTTTCCCCACAAACCAGGCCCAAAATTTACCTCACAGCTTATTTTGGGGTGAGCTGAGCCTGGCGTAGGGAAATACGGTTTTGGGCCCCTGAACTTCAAAGCCGTAGAAAATGGCACGGACTCTGAAAGGGTTAAACCAGTTGTCCCTGTTCCCGCCATTAGGGAAAATGGGTACCTGGGTGTTATTACTGGTGGGTTGCATCCTGGGGCAAAACTAACCTAATTTGGGGCCCGAAATCTCCCGCATAACAAAAGGGGTTTCTATATAGTAGTACAGTCAACCCTCCATTTTTTTGTTTTTAAACCGTTCCCGAGGAAACAATAAAAATTAAATCAACGAAAAAAAAGCTATTTTCCCCCTAAAAATTAAGAAATTCAATTAATCCGTTTTAAAACCCAGGAGTATTAACAAAAATAATTTTTAGAGATTAAATATAGATTTACATACAGAAAAAAATGACAAATAAATATAAAACGCTAATAACATGTATAAATGAACAATTTTAAAAGCACACTTACCTTTATTCGACTCTTGTTGGTTGTATAAAGATGGAGGAGGGGGAGAGATGAAGGGGAGTTTATTTTTGGGAGGCAGGACAAAAAGTTTCAATTTGACACTAATATCAGATCTATGGTTTATTTATCTATCACAATTCATCTAATATCACATAATAAACAATAAGGGCCAAAACCATAAGCCGTGGGGTGGCCAAAAAGGGCAGAAACCCAAACCACCAGATTCAAAAAAACAATTTTACAAAATTTTTTAAATAAAAAAATTTTTACATTTTCCCCCTTTTTAAACCCCTCCACACGTAAAATTTTTACGTTGTTAAAAATGCCCCAAACGATATTTACGTTTTATTTTTCCTGCCCAAATTTGGCACGATTGGCCTGAGATGCCTGGTCAGATAGAAGGGGCCTTAACACTGGGTGGGGCCTTTAAAAAAAATCGGGGGGCCCACTTAGTCCCTTTGTGGGAGCCCCAAAAGAAAAAATTGAGGGCCAGCTGGGAAAACACTGCGGCAAACACCATAGATTCACTGATGTAAAGGTTTCATATTAACACCCCTTTGAAGTAAAAGGATGTGGGCAGGCTGGCGGGGGCCCCCCTTCCCCGCCTCCCCGGGCCCTTTTGGGGGAAAACATTTTGGGGGAAAGTTTTCGGGCCAGCGGGGTACCTGATTGGCTGTCTTATGTCTGTCTGTCTGCACTATTGTCTCTGTCTCTATCTTTCCTTCTCTAAGGAACACATACGTAAATACAATTATATATAGTGTAAATTACCTGGGATAACTAAAAATCAAAAAAAAAGGTTATAATGTGTTTTGGACTGGTAAAAAGTTGGTTCATGAGCTACTTCTGAGAAAAGAACAGAAAGGAAAAATTTACACAAGGCAGACAGAAAGACAGACAAAACAGAAGATAAGACAGACAGGTTTGTGGTCAAATTAAGGGAAGAATGTTGTCAAATGTCATCACTGTAATTTTTTTGGACTGATAAGAAAAATAAGATTTAGGCCCCCCCTTCCTTGTAAAAAATTTTTCACCAGAGTAATTATGGAGACCAGATGAGATAAGGCAGTACACAAATTTTTTATTATTATTATTATTATTATTATTATTATTATTATGCATTTATTATTATTATCATTATTTTTTTCACTATCATTATTATTATTTTTTTTTATGCACTATCATTATTATTATTATTTGAGTACAATTTGACCAAATATTAGTGTCAGAACACAAACAGGAAATCACAAGAACTACTAAAAAATTGTGATTATGAGAAAATAAAAATTATAAAAAAATAAAAAAAAAAATAAAAAAGGATATGGGCAACGATTCTGCAAGTGCGGGACCCCTGTTGCTGTCAGGTGAGCATCCCAGTCCCAACTTCCCCCTCATACCCTGGGAACTATTGCCCCAAATTTTTTTTTTTTTTATCCTATAACATTTAAAAAAAATGTGCCTCCTTATTTAAAAAAAAAATTCAAAAGATTGGGGGCACGGGGAGCTAACGTAATTAACTTGGACCTTTTATGTTAATTTTATAACAAGAAATATTTATACTTTAATTTATAAAAAGAAAATTAAAATTTTAAAGGGTAGACGCCATTTAGCAAAGATTATGTTGCACGTTTGGTATTGAAATTGAAGAATTACAAAAATTTTTATCTAACACGACGAAAAAAAGATATTACAGTAGACCCTCATTTAGCACGGTAGTTAAGCTCCCGAAAACATCGGGGGTTAGGGCAAATCTTTTTAGATAAAGAAGAACTTAAAAAAAAGGGTTTCATTCCCGGGGGTTCCCAAAAAACCAAACAAGTTTTTTTGACCAAAGATCCCCACAAAAAATTTAAGGGAATATGTAATTGTAGTTCATTGTTGTGGGGAAAAATTACTGTTTTAAATTTAAAACAAAGAAAAAATATTTTTTTTACCTTAAATTGTGGGTAAAATGTTTTGGGGTGGTTGTGAAGAGAGTGGGTTGGATGGTGTTTCCCCACTGGGCTGGGGATGGGGTGGTTGTTGGGTTTTCAGCATAATGGATGGAGAGGGGGTTTTGGGGGACGGGTTCAGCCAACCAGTCAGAAGGATTCAGTCAAATCAATAAATTTATTCAGTCGCCGTCAAAATAAGGATTCAGTCAAGTCAAAAAAGAAGGATTCATCAAGTCAGTCAAATAATAATATTTTTTATTACTATCAATAAGTTATCCACCTATCATATTTATTCCAGAAAAAACTAGGGATAAATAAATAATGTAGCAGCAGATAAAGATGCCCAAATTAATAAAAATAAGGGCATAGAGAGATAATGAGGGTTGGGGGGTGGTGCCCCCGCCCGGGGGAGCTTCCCCCGAATAAAGGGTTTTAAACCCTTTTTCCCCCACACCAAAAAAGGGGCCCGGGTAAATTTTAAAAACCAGCCAAAAAAGGGGTTAATTTTTTTCCCCCCCAACCAGCCCGGGTTAAAAAAATTTTTTCAACCAAACCCAAAACCAAAAAACCAAAGGGCCCAGGGGGTAACCCTTTCCCCAACCCCCCACAAAAGAAAATTTGGAATTTTTGAAAAAAACTTTGCCCCCCATGGAAAAAAATAAAGGGGGGGAATTTTTTATTCGGGGGGGTTTTTGGGGTGGGTTTGGGGGAGGGTTTGGAAAATTGGGTTTTTTGGGGGGGCATTCCCCGGTTTTAAAAAATTTTGGGTGGTTTAAAAGGGGGGGGAAGTATCCTGGGTTTGGGGTTTTGGTTTTTAGAGAAGATCATGGCTGGTTTGTGTGGGGAAGTATCCTGGCTGGTTTGTGTGGGGGTATCCTGGCTGCTTTGTGTAGAAAGTATCCTGGCTGGTTTGTGGGGAGTATCCTGGCTGGTTTGTGGGAAAGTATCCTGGCTGGTTTGTGTGGGGAAGTATCCTGGCTGGTTTATTATTAGGGAAGTATCCTGGCTGGTTTGTGTAAGAGAAGTATCCTGGCTGGTTTGTGTGGGAAGTATCATGGCTGGTTTGTGTGGGGAAGTATCCTGGCTGGTTTGTGTGCGGAAGTATCCTGGCAGGTTTGTGTGGGGAAGTATCCTGGCTGGTTTGTGTGGGGAAGTATCCTGGCTGGTTTGTGTGGGGAAGTATCCTGGCTGGTTTGTGTAGAGAAGTATCCTGGCTGGTTTGTGTGGGGAAGTATCCTGGCTGGTTTGTGTGGGGAAGTATCCTGGCCGGTTTGTGTGGGGAAGTATCCTGGCCGGTTTGTGTGGGGAAGTATCCTGGTTGGTTTGTGTGGGGAAGTATCCTGGCTGGTGTGTGTGGGGAAGTATCCTGTCTGGTGTGTGAGGTGATGGTCACTTGCCCATAAACAATGGCTTTGTTTAAATGCTGACGCTCCAACCTTCATTATCTCTGTCATATTTTTATTAATTTGGGCGTCTTTATCATGCTGCTACGTTATTTATGTTATACCTAATATTATTCTGGAATAATATTAGTAATAACAAAAGTATTATTATTACAATATTTTTAGTGCGGTGAGCTCCCACACCTCCACACGCCATGTTGATCTGTGAGTAACTGAGCTGAAGACTGCTAGCCCGTCTCCTCGCCTGTCTCCCTCAGCACCGCCAACCATTCAATACTCTACGAATATAATATCAGTTTTTATTAATTTGTGTATCTTTATCATGCTTCTACGATATTTATGTTATACCTAATATTATTCTGGAATAAAAATGATAGGTAGATAACCTTTATTGATAGTAATAGTATTATTTTACAATGCTTTATAGTGCTGTGAGCTAACATCTTCATGCCATGATGGTCCATGAGCAACTGAGACACTGCTCCACTTCTCCTCTGAGCCCGCCCACCCTTCAATATCTATGTCAGTTTTTATTAATTTATGCATCTTTATCATGCTTCTACATTAACTATGGCTATACCTAATATTATCTTGGAATAAATATGATAGGTAGATATTATTTATTGATAGTAATAGTATAATTATACAATAAAAATCTAGAAGCAGTGCTTTGAAAACTGGGTCTAGACAGCTGATAGATGCCTTACCGTCAGCTGTAATGTACTGCAGGGTAAAAGAGCCCAGAGATCTATTACAGCATTTATGCACACTCCAATACAACCATCGACTTTGTTACCAGAACCTCTACCATCCACTTCTGCCGACAACCAGCAACCATCCACCTCATCCCAGTAGGGCCACACCATCCATGCTATCCACTCTCTTCTACAACCATCCACAAACATCATTACCCACAATTTAAGGTAAATACTATTTCTATTGCATTTGTAGTCTTAAGCAGTAATATATCATGACAATGAACTACAATTACATATTCACCTTCAATTTTGCAAGATCTATTGGTCTAAAAAAAACTTGTTTGGGTTTTGGGGACTCCCAGGAACGTAACCCTATTTTTCCCATAAAGTTCTTTTAATTATGTAACACGAAATTATCTAACACGACGTTTTCAGGAACGTAACTACCGTGCTAAATGACGATCTACTGTATATAAGAAATATTTACCTTACATTGCCTTGGAGAGATGTTGGCAGAGGGCGGCTCTGGTCTCAGTTCCCAATATTCCTCAAACGAGCAATGGTTCTGAAGTTAAGTTTATTCATCATTTTTCTATCGATTAAAGGCTTAACTTACTTGCTACACTGTTAATGCTACACTTGTGCTGGCTGGTGCTATAGCCTTTCTCCAGATCCACTTTGATACTTTGCTGATTTCTTTCTTTAATTCTATGGTGTCTCACTTTCTTTACCAAAGGACTGGCACTAGGAGCTTTCTTTGGGCCCATGGTGGCTTACTTAGCAGTCACACACAATAATCAAGGGCCAAAAACAATGGATTGTTAAGAAATGTTTTGTATGAACCGCAGGATAATGTTCACTCAGCCAGAAACAATGCTACATTGCCTGAGAATAATGGAGGCGGGGCTTGCAGGCTTTGTAATGCGCTGGGGACTGGACAGGTTCCGTACCATGAGCAACGGAACCAATCACAGAAAGCGGAGGTAATATTTTCACGAAAAGTGCCTGAAAACTGAAATCACAGCGGAGATACGAAAACGGAGGGTTGACTGTATGTCATTGATGTCAACTAGACTTGTATATACCTTGTACATGTACTTGTAGTAAATAAAGATATTATTATTATTATCATTATACAGTGGACCCTCGGTTTCATCGATAATTCTTTCCAGAATGCTGTTCTAGTGCGTTACCAAACGAATTTGTTCCCCATAAGGACGAGATGTAAATTAGATTAGTCGATTCAGACCCCCAAAAAATACACTTACTACAAAAGCACTTACAAAAATATACTTACTGTACATAATTGTTTGAGTTTTAGGCTGTACGAAAACCGAGGGTCTACAATATTATTATAACGTGAAGGAAAAGACAGATAAAGTGTAATGAAATCCTTTACTAACAATGTTTGATCCACACAGTGAACTTTAATTAAGTCACTTGATGACTCCCCACCGTGTGGGTGAAACTTGATGACTCCCTGTGTGGGGCGAGCTTGAACTCCCACTGTGTGGGTAAAAACTTGATGATTCTCATCGTGTGGGTGAAAGCAGCTGTCAATAAAGGATCACATAATAATGTATTTGTGTTTCTTTTTCTTTCAAGTGGTATTTTAATTTTCAAAGTCCAAAACTAATGATAACTGAAATATCAGAGTAAGAACTTTCCCGAGATTATTCATTTATTTGGGAAGGACACTTCCAGGTACGATCACATTAAAGAATAGATACAATCTTTTATAGTACAGTGGACCCCGGATTACATACTGCTCCAAACTCTTTTTAATTATATAAAGAGTATTGTTTTGTAAGTGCTTTTATAAGTGTATTTTTGGGGTACAAAAGGACTTAATCTAATTATGTTCATATGGGAACAAATTACGTTGCTGAACAGCATTCTGAAACAATGTAGCGTAATCCGGGGTCCACTGTATATAAAAAAATTAAAACAAAATATCCAGTTTGATTTTAAAATAATAATGCAGGCAGGAATAAACTTTATTCCCCGTCTGAGTAAACGATGAAAATTTACACCCCATTACTATAACACCTTGTACAACTTTGTATCATGTCACAATAAACTAAATATTATTATTATTACATTATTATTATTATTATTATTATTTTTAAAATTAAAAAAATTAAAAATTATAAAAAAGTTATTTTTTTTGAAAATTTTTTTTGTTTTTTTCCCCGTTAAAAAAATTAATTTTAAAAGTTTTTTTGCAACAGCTTAATTTAATAAAAAAAACAAAAAAAGAAGTTTTTTTAAAAAAAAACTTTAAATTTTTTGGCTTCCCCCTTACGGCCCCCCCAATTTCACAAAAATTGCCCGGGGGGGGGCGTTTTTTAAAAAAATTTTGGGTACCCCTTTAATTTCCTTTCATTTTTTTTTTTTTTTGACTTCCTACAATAAATATATTCACCACTCACTATAAGTTAAGGACAAAAAAAATTTGGTAAGTAATGTTTTACTGTATATGCTTTTTTTTTGGGTCTAAGTCTATTGCTCACATAATATATGATATTTAAACATGTCATCAGGATTTAATATAGTAGATCCTTTTAAACCCCGAGTTATGTTAAATGGGTATTGCACGATTGAAGAATAGCGGCACATTTTATCTAACATGACAAAAAAAATGATACCCCCGGGTTTTTTGCGGGGGGAAAAAAAAAAATTGAGCCCGCAGGCCCTTCAAAAACCCCCCCCCAAAAAAACCCAGAATATTTGCCCAACCAAATTTTCAATGCCTCCAACAATAAGCTTCGATAATTCTATTCACTCATAAGCCCCACCCCCAAAAAAAATCGGGGTGTGGGGGAAGTACCCCGGCTTTTGGGGGGTTTGGTTTTTGGGGGGGAAATATCCGGCTGGTTTGTGGGGGAAGTATCCTGGGTGGTTTTGTGGGGAAGTATCCTTTGGGTGGTTTGTGGGGGGAAAATATCCCCTTTGGGTTTTTGGGGGGGGAAATATCCTGCCGGGTTTTTTGGGGGGAAAACCCCGGGTGGTTTGTGGGGGGTACCCTGGCTGGTTTGTGGGGGGAAATACCCTGGGGTTTTTTGTGGGGAAGTACCCTGGCTGGTGTGTGTGGGGGGAAATACCCCCGGGTGGTTTGGGGGGAATCCCCCCTTTTCTTGGGGTGTGGGGATGTACCCCGGCTGGTTTATGTGGGGAAGTATCCTGGCTGGTTTGTGTGGGGAAGTACCCCCTTTTCTTTGTGTGAGGTGATGGTCCTTTTAAAAAATTTTTTTTGGGTTTTTTTTTTAATTTAAATTCCCAAAAAAAAAGGAAAAAAAAGGGGGGTTACCAGCCCCCCCTTTTTTTCCCATTTTAGGCGCCCTTCAACCTTCATTATTTTCCCCCTTTTATTTTTTTTTAATTTGGGGGGGCCCTTTTTATGCTGCTACATTATTTATGTTATACCTAATATTATTTTGGGATAAATATGATAGATAGATAACTTATTGGGGGGTAATAATAAAATTTTTATTACAATATTTTTTTTTTCCCGGGGGTCACACCTCCCCCCCGCCATGGTGGTCCCTGAGTAACTGAAAAGGGGAAAAAAGGGGGGGGCCCCTCTCCCTCGCCCGTCTCCCCCATAGCACCGCCAACCATAATTTTTTTTACGAATATAATATCAGTTTATATTTATTTGTACCTTTATCATGCTTCTACAATATTTATTTTTACCTAATATTATTCTGGGAAAAAATATGATAGGTAGATAACCCTTTTTTGATAGTAATAGTATTATTTTACAATATTTTTAGTGCCGGGGCTAACATATCCTCACGCCATGATGGTCCATGAGCAACTGAGACACTGCTCCACTTCCCCCCTCACCCTGCCCCACCCTTCAATACCTTTTATGTCAGTTTTTTTTAATTTATGATCTTTATCAGCTTCTACATTATTTTGTTATACCTAAATTTTCCGGGGAAAAAAAATGATAGGTAGATATTATATATTGATAGTAATTAATAATTATACAATAACAAATCTAGAAGCAAAGGGTTTTAAACTGGGGAGACCAGGGTGATGATGCCTTTTTTTCCGCTGTATAATGTACTGCAGGGTAAAAGAGCCCCGAGATCTATTACAGCATTTATGCCCCCCAATACAAAACCCCCCCACTTTAGTACCAGAACCTCTACCATCCACTTCTTTCCGAAACCAACAAAACCCTCCCCCTCATCCCAGTAGGGGCCCCGCCCCTCCATATCCACTCTTTTTCCCCCCCCATCCACAAACATCATTACCCACAATTTAAGGTAAAAAAACTATTTCTATTTAAAAATTTTTGTTTTCCCTTTCGGGGGGGGGCCGTACCAGTACGTTTTTTGGGAGGGGGGTTTGGGGCCGACTAGTACGCGTAAATTCTAGGGGCCCAAAATTTAAAAAGGGGAAAAAGCTGGTAGGCCTAGGGATGGGGAATGGGTCTGCGTGGGGCGGGGCGTAGGAAAAAAAAGGGGGCCCCGTGGTGCATTGTAGGGAAAAACCCCCCTTTAGTACACCTTTTTCCCCCATGCCCCCGCAGCAAAAAACCCCCTTTTTGGAAATTTTGGGGGGCTTTTATTCATCAAAAACAGTTCTAACAGTGATGGGGGGGGAGGAAGGTGACTTTCAAGGGTTTTTTTTGGGGTTGGGGGACCGAAAAATAATGACCATAATAAGGGATAAGTGAGG
>WNWK01034362.1:0-20484 GCA_009830355.1 Cherax destructor | reverse complement strand
ATTCTGGTAATGGTTTAGAGGTGCATGATCTGTCAAGACATGAACAGGGTACTGATATATTATGTCTCGAAGTGTTTTAAAGACCACACTATTGCTAAGGCTTCTTGCTCAGTTACTGTATAATTCCTTTCAGCCTTTGTAAGGACCCCGACTAACAAATGCAACTGCGTTGTATTTACTATCGATCTTCTGTGCAAGGACTGCACCAATGCCTATTGAACTAGCATCAGTGGTTAAGTAGAAAGGCTTTGTAAAATCTGGGAATTTCAGGATTGGAGCAGAAGTTAATCTTTTCTTTCAAGGTTTGAAATGCTTTTTCCTGACTGAAGGCCCAAAACAAATGGAGCATCTTTCTTAAGCAACTCAGTTAGAGGAGCTCCTATCGAGGAAAATTGGAAATATATGATCTATAAAACCCTAAGCCCACAAAGGATCTTACGCATAAAGCAGTTTTGGGAGTTGGAAAATTCAATACTGCATCTACTTTACGGTCAGTCATAACCCTCTAGGAGTGACTACGTGACCCAGAAACTTAATTTCTGATCTGAAAATTGACATTTAGACAGTTTGATTTTTTAGATTGGCTTCTTCAAGTTTACTCAGTACCTTCTTAGTCTTTCTAAATGCTTATTTACATCCTCGGACATAACAATTACATCATCTAAATATACCATTAGTTCTTTGCCATAAGGCCTCTAAAGATATTGGTCATGAGCCTCGAGAATGCGATAGGCGAGGATCTTAACCGAAAGCCATAAACAGAATTCGAAATGACCTGTTGGAGTGTAGAATGCGGTGAGCTTTGGCTGTCCTCATGAAGAGGAACTCCAAAACCCTTGTAACAAATCGAGGGTCGAGAAGACCTTATTATTCCTGTATTACATAACAGGTCGCTAAGTACAGGAAGTGGAAACGATCTGAATCGTTTTTGCATTTAACTTCCTAAAGTCAATCACTGGGCACCAAGTACTGTCCTTCTTAGGTCCCTAGGTTTAAAGGGCGCTTTCCCAGGGTGAGTTGCTAGGTACGATAACACCATCGTCAAGCATCTTATTTATTAATTCCTCTGCGACAGCGACTTGTGAATGCGGCATCCTGTACGAGGTACATAAATTGGTCTGGTACCAGGTTCAAGTGGGATACGATGGGACAATAGGTTCGTTAAACCCATCTTCTCACCTGGTAAGGCAATTGCTCTACGGTGTTTATTCAACAAATTCAACAACTTGAACTAACTGCAAATGAGTTTTCTTTCTTTTAAATATCAACAAAAATTGCAACACAGTAAAAAGAATTAAATGCACAACTAATTAAAAAATTCAATAATGGTTATGGCAAGAACAACAATCTGATAAAACAAATCACTAAAAAAAAAAAGGAAAATTGCACAAAACAATTGAATTATTCACTGGCAATAAATTAAAGTAAGTTTACTGCTTGAATCACTTAAAAAGTTCACTGAAATATTACTTATTACTCTTAGAGAATGACAAGTTACTTGAACAGTTAAGAAACACAATAAAAATTGATAAAAACAAAGTGAATACAGGGGAAGTTAATTAACACAAAATCAGTTTCAGGAATGATTGATTGATAAAATCACACTGGGGTAAATTATTTGCACACAACAATGATATCAGAAATTAATGAGTTTGAACACTCTTACTCTTAATTGCAAGCAAAGCAAGGTAACTCAATGAAACAGTTACTAAAAATTTACTAAGAACACTGACTTTAATCAAACTTAAGAGTGAATTTGTTCAAAGGAATTATTGGAAACAGGAACAAAAATTTTCACAATATACAAAAGTCAGAAGGGTAACACTTACTGATTGCAGAACACAGACACATCAAGGGATTATGCACAGGATAATCAAATGACAAATATGTTGTCAGATATGGCAAAGTAATAATTTCTTGGCACGATATAGCAAATCTGTTGAGAGTTAAAACAGGTGAGATACTGGCACAAAAATTAATGGGACTAGTCTGTAAATGAAGGCACATTAGCACTTTATAAAAATTAACAAGTACACAAAACAATATTGGGTAATGGGAAGAATTAAACTGACTGCAACACATAAGAATTAGCAGGAAATTACTAGGGAAAAGGTTAAAAATTGCTTGGAGGAGAAAAACAATATGTATGTAGTTACTGGAGCAAGCAAAAAAAAATAATTACACAATTAACATTAACAAACAAGGGTAAATGATTAAAAATGAGAGCTCTGGGATAGTACACTTGGTGGAATACAACAATTAACAAGAAAAAAAAAACACGGACAATGCTGGAGGAAAAAAAAAATTAAATTCTTTTAAAAATTACTACTTGGTTGAATATTGGAACAGTAGACAACTTTAACAAAACTGTACTTACTGTAAACTTGGTAACACAACGAAATTCACAGAATTTAAAACGCAATAATTAACAAGAGACAATACTAGTGAAATCAAAAATTAATGCAAGTATTTAATTTTACACATAACACTTCCTAGGATAAGGTTACACTCCCAGGATAACTCAAAATTTCTTAAACTGGCAAAATTGTCTCAAACACACGGAATCTTCTATAGATTATCTGAAAAATAAAAACAACAACACAATAATTGTCTCTAGGCTGCAAAACTTTTGACTGAAGCGTGGTGTAGGGTGGTGGTGGTCGTGTCGGCTGCTTACTCCTCTCGTGGAAGTGACGAAGGATTGTGCATAAATTGATGTACTACGAATCTTAGGCTTTAATAAAGGTGGCACAAATAGTTCAGAAGAAACACACTCAGGACGCTCGACCCGATTCGTAGCCAATAACTGCTTGCAGGACCCAGTTAAGGGTGAAATTATCCACACTTAATGCTTTGTGTTGGGGTGGGCAGGCTCACGTGGTTGGTGGTGGTAAGGGTGAGCTGGGTGTCCCCGCGCGCCTGTGGCTTACGCCGTTTATAAATAATAATAATAATAATAATATCTTTATTTACTACAAGTACATGTACATGGTATACAGGCCTAGCTGACATCAGTGACATACTACTATATAGAAAGTCCCTTGTTATGCTGAGCATTTCGGGCAGATTAGGTCAGTGTCCTAGGATGCGACTCACACCAGTCGACTAACACCCAGGTACCCATTTTACTGATGGGGAACATAGACAACATGTGTAAAGAAACACGCCCAATGTTTCTGCCCTGGCTGGGAATCGAACCCAGGCCCTCGCCGTGTGAAGCGAGAGCTTTAGCCACCAGACCACCAGAGCCACGTGAATTTAACCCAGGGTGGCTTGAATAACCCAGGATACCACAGGGATGGTATTATCACTCAGAACAATGATACACTGAAGTACAAGGACGATATAATTGCGTGACTCACGTGGCTGGCTTACTTCTCAGTCAGCTGGGTGGCTTGCTGGCTTAGTAGAACTTTTCACACAGGTTGACTGGCTTGGAATCTTGTAACAAATTAGCACAGCAAGATAGAAGCTGGCTTAAGCCTAGGCTGACGTAACTGGTGGTGGCTTGGGTACTTTTGTCTCTCTCTCTCACAGACTGGCTTACTCGTTCAGAATTTGCAAAACCCGGGTCATCCCCTCGTAGGTTTTAACAAATTAACAGATGAGGCACTTACCTGACCAGGAGATATAGTAGATATTGTAGACTCTGCTTGGATGTAGATAACTGGTAACGTGGTTTCTGGAGGCGGCACATAGGCTGTCTGCTGGCTTGTAGGAATCTCTCTATAACATCGTAATCGATAGAAATTACGATCCCACCGCTGCCACCACTTGTTGTGTGGGTATTGAGAGAGATATAAGGGGTATCAAGTAAACTCACGAATGGATGGTGGAGTAGCTATATTACGTGAGAGACGAACAGTAACCCAGCACCTTCCTGTCAGCTTGTAGGTCTACGGCTTAGTGAGGCTGATGCCTCTGCATGGGCATACACATGCGCAGAGCCTCTGACGTCAGCGGGTATTGTGACGTCATAGGATTCAAGGGATCTTACATCTAAAGGCTGGTCTTACATCATATACTACACAAGTATAGTACAATTAGTTCATATACTACACAAGTATAATACATATGGTATATAAGATAGAATGATCCTCGCTCTCTCAACACTTTGTCTTCAGTATCAAGATTTTTAAATTCAACTTTGATATTATAATTCTTAACCAGAGAAGGCATATCAACCAAGTTTTTATGGTAAGGGTGAACCAACATATTTTTAGTTGAATAAGGTTGGTTGTCCCTTTTTAAATTGTAAAGAGTATTTCTAGCAATTTTAAAAGATTTATCAATTAAGTTTCTTGGGTATTTTAGATCATTAGCTATTTATTAACTAAATTGATAAATCTTTTAAAATTACTAGAAATATTTTTTACAGTTCAAAAAGGGACAACCAACCTTAATCAATAAAAAATATGTAGATTCTCCCTTACTATGAAAACTTGGTTGATATGCCTTCTCTAGTTAAGAATTTTAATATCAAAGTTGCATTTAAAAATCTTGATACATTAAAAAAACTTTTGATGAAAATTTCCCCAGAAATGCTGACGGCTGTCTACAAGATTCCTCGTAAAAAATGTGATGAAATTTATTAAGGTCAAACTGGTAAAAATCTTGAATTAAGAAGAGGACAACATTCTAATGCTCTGTTTATTCATGTGAGAGATTTTAACCATCCAGTTGATTTTCAAAAGCCTGAGAAAGTTGCATCTAGTAAGTCCATTGTCGAGAGGAATATAATAGAATCAAGCCCCTTAAAAAAAATAGTTTGGAAATCATTTATAATTATTGAAATTTACGAAGAATTTAAGATACATTAGAGAAGTTAAATTCATAATTATTGGGTAGAATATAAGTTGTTTCAAGGATCCTTGACTACCTACCTACAGTCATCATAAAAAGTCAGGTGTTGTTGAGGTAGATAATACATATATATATATATATATATATATATATATATATATATATATATATATATATATATATATATATATATATACATTATATATATATATATATATATATATATATATATATATATATATATATATATATTTGTGTGTGTGTGTGTGTGTGTTTGTGTGTGTCGTGCCGATTAGGTAATTAGTTAGTTCAGACTCTCAGGTAAGGACCCACTAGGGCGAGGATTAGGTAAAACTTGCGATTTTGGCTTAAATAGCAACGGTCACCTTGCCATATAAGACAAGTGAAAATTTGTGTATGCAATAATTTCACCAAAATCATTCTGAACATAACGAAAAAAATATATGTCATTGTGTTTGTTTATTATTAAATTAATGTTAACGTATCTAAAATATATTTAGTTGGGTTAGGCTAAATTAAATTGCGCTTGTAGTAATAAGGTTAGGTAGGTTTTCAAAGTTTCTCTTGGTACAAAATTATAATCTTTTACATTAACATAAATAACATAAATGAAAAAAATATATCTTTAAACGTATAAGAGAAAATTTTAGAAAGGACTTAATTGTAGATGAGTTCTTGCTAATTGACCAGTTTTACCTAATCGGCACGACATATATATATATTTTGTCGTGCCGATTAAAAACTTCGATGGCTTAAATAGCAACGCTCACCTTGCCATATAAGACAAGTGAAAATTTGTGTATGCAATAATTTCGCCAAAAATCATTCTGAACATAAGTAAAAAATATATTTCATTGTGTTTGTTTATTATTAAATTAATGTTAACGTATCTAAAATATATTTAGTTGGGTTAGGCTAAATTAAATTGTGCTTATTGTAATAAGGTTAGGTAGGTTTTCAAAGTTTCTCTTGGTACAAAATTATAAATTTTTACATTAACATAAATGAAAAAATATATCTTTAAACGTATAAGAAAAATTTTAGAAAGGACTTAATTTTAAATGAGTTCTTGCTAATTCCAGTTTTACCTAATCGGCACGACATATATATATATATATATATATATATATATATATATATATATATATGTCGTGCCGATTGGTAAAACTTGGGTTTGGCTTAAATAGCAACGCTCACCTTGCCATATAAGACAAGTGAAAATTTGTTATGCAATAATTTCCAAAATCATTCTGAACATAACGAAAAAATATATTTCATTGTGTTTGTTTATTATTAAATTAATGTTAACGTATCTAAAATATATTTAGTTGGGTTAGGCTAAATTAAATTGCGCTTGTTGTAGTAAGGTTAGGTGGGTTTTTCAAAGTTTCTCTTGGTACAAAATTATAAATTCTTACATTAACATAAATGAAAAAAATACATCTTTAAACGTATAAGAGAAAATTTTAGAAAGGTCTTAATTTTAAATGAGTTCTTGCTAATTGACCAGTTTTACCTAATCGGCACGACATATATATATATAATATATATATATATATATATATATATATATATATATATATATATATATATATATATATATATATATATATATACGTATATGCACTGGAAAACGTACAGAGGAGGATGACAAAGTTGATCCCATGTATCAGAAATCTTCCTTATGAGGATAGACTGAGGGCCTTGAATCTGCACTCTCTAGAAAGGCGTAGAATTAGGGGGGATATGATTGAGGTGTATAAATGGAAACAGGAGTTAATAAAGGGGATGTAAATAGTGTGCTAAAAATATCTAGGCTAGACAGGACAGCAATGGTTTTAAATTGGAAAAATTCAGACTCAGGAAGGATATAGGAAAGTACTGGTTTGGTAATAGAGTTGTGGATGAGTGGAACAAACTCCCGAGTACCGTCATAGAAGCTAAGACGTGTAGTTTTAAAAATAGGTTGGATAAATATATGAATGGGTGTGAGTTGGACCTGACTAGCTTGTGCTACTAGGTCAGATGCCGTGCTCCTCCCTTAAGTGAATGTGACTGACCTGACTAGGTTGGAGAATTTAACCTGTCTCGCATGGGCCAGTAGGCCTGCTGCAGTGTTCCTTCTTTCTTATGTTCTTAAGTACCCGAGACACAGTGTAATCGCCCAGAGCGGCCGTGTAGGCGTCACTGTAGACTTAGGTAACCATATCATAGCCTATACTTAGTACACTTGTATGTCCCAGTTGTTCATAATAATTAATCACTTATCATTGTGAGTAATATTGCCTCTGCCAGTGTTCCCTGTGACGGGAACAATCTGGGTTTGGGATGAGTTCAGTGTAGATGATAAGACTTTACTAGCGCTCTTGGGGAACAGATGATAGGTCACTTGGGCTCGAACTCTTCCACTCGACCTTATTGTTGCAAGAGACAGCTCTTGTTGTTGCAAGAGAGCACTTGTTGCACGAGAGAGCACTTGTTGCACGAGAGAGCCCTTGTTGCGCGAGAGAGCACTTGTTGCACGAGAGCACTTGTTGTTGCACGAGAGAGCACTTGTTGTTGCGCAAGAGAGCACTTGTTGTTGGGCGAGAGAGCACTTGTTGTTGGGCGAGAGAGCACTTGTTGTTGGGCGAGAGAGCACTTGTTGTTGGGCGAGTGAGCACTTGTTGTTGGGCGAGAGAGCACTTGTTGTTGCGCAAGAGAGCACTTGTTGATGGGCGAGAGAGCATTTGTTGTTGGGCGAGAGAGCACTTGTTGTTGGGCGAGAGGCACTTGTTGTTGGCGAGTGAGCACTTGTTGTTGCGCAAGAGGCACTTGTTGTTGCGCAAGAGAGCACTTGTTGATGGGCGAGAGAGCATTTGTTGTTGGGCGAGAGAGCACTTGTTGTTGGGCGAGAGAGCACTTGTTGTTGCGCAAGAGAGCACTTGTTGATGGGCGAGAGAGCATTTGTTGTTGGGCGAGAGAGCACTTGTTGTTGGGCGAGAGAGCACTTGTTGTTGCGCAAGAGAGCACTTGTTGATGGGCGAGAGCATTTGTTGTTGGGCAGAGAGCACTTGTTGGGGCGAGTGAGCACTTGTTGTTGGGCGAGTGAGCACTTGTTGTTGCGCAAGAGAGCACTTGTTGCGCAAGAGAGCACTTGTTGATGGGCGAGAGAGCACTTGTTGTTGGGCGAGAGAGCACTTGTTGTTGGGCGAGAGAGCACTTGTTGTTGGGCGAGTGAGCACTTGTTGTTGCGCAAGAGAGCACTTGTTGTTGCGCAAGAGAGCACTTGTTGATGGGCAGAGAGCATTTGTTGTTGGGCGAGAGAGCACTTGTTGTTGGGCGAGAGCATTTGTTGTTGGGCGAGAGAGCACTTGTTGTTGGGCGAGAGCACTTGTTGGGTGAGAGAGCACTTGTTGTTCACGAGTGAGCACTTGTTGTTGCGCAAGAGAGCACTTGTTGTTGGGCAAGAGAGCACTTGTTGTTGGGCGAGAGAGCATTTGTTGTTGGGTGAGAGAGCATTTGTTGTTGGGTGAGAGAGCATTTGTTGCTGGGTGAGAGAGCATTTGTTGTTGGGCGAGAGAACACTTGTTGTTGGGCGAGTGATAATTTGTTGTTGGGCGAGAGAGCACTTGTTGTTGGGCGAGAGAGCACTTGTTGTTGGGCGAGTGAGCACTTGTTGTTGGGCGAGAGAGCACTTGTTGTTGGGCGAGAGAGCACTTGTTGTTGGGCGAGAGAGCACTTGTTGTTGGGCGAGAGAGCACTTGTTGTTGGGCGAGAGAGAGCAATTTGTTAGCGGGCGAGAGAGCACTTGTTGTTGGGCGAGAGAGCACTTGTTGCGCGCATACCAGTGATATATATCAGCGCTATTGGGTCTTCCTCCGACGGGTCATAGCCTGACTCCCATGCCAAGATGAATTACTAACCGACCTACGGTCGATGTTCCGCTTGGGCGCTGCGTCATCTGTTACTGGAGACAGTGTCCCACAATAGCCACTCTTCTGAAGGTTCGACGCTTTTGTGAGCTGGGATGCAACTGGCCCATGCAAAAACCTATATACCACCTCTCTCACCCTCGTCTTCAGCCGCAAACCTCGCAACCCACCCCCATATTCCCTCCAGTTATATACTGGGAACACTGCCTTCCCTACCACCACATCAGCACCCTCCCCAACCTCCCCATTGCCCTTGCTGTAACACTCCGAGGGTCCCTCACTGCAAAATACTTCTCAACATATCACCACACTTCAACAAGTCCCCACATCATCTACTCTCCCAGCCCCATTTCCACCGCCATACCTGTCCTCCTCTGCCGAAATGACCATGAAAACAGTTGTCGAAGGCTTGTCGCCCACAAGACATCGTCCAAACCCCACGCAAACGCATCGCATTGAACCGCCTGTTTT
This sequence comes from Cherax destructor, assembly GCA_009830355.1. Taxonomy (NCBI): domain Eukaryota; kingdom Metazoa; phylum Arthropoda; class Malacostraca; order Decapoda; family Parastacidae; genus Cherax; species Cherax destructor. The sequence continues at coordinate 11,275 of WNWK01034362.1, read as the reverse complement.
GTATCTCTGCAACTGCCCTTTATAACTCCCACCTCTTCCACCTGTGTGCTCCTTCCCTCTCCTCATAACAAAGCTCAAGCAGCCTCCAAATACTTCTGTAAACCATATTTCCATTGCTTTTTCCTCTTCCCTTACCTTATAAAAGTCTTTACTGCCCGGTTTCGCACATTGCTCCCACCATTTTAGTACATCTTTCTCCAGTTTCCCCTTTGTCCCATATTTTTCTCCCACCATTCTTCAAAAGCGCCCCTTCCTCCTCCCCCTAAAAAGCTTCACATTGAGTTTCCAAAACCCGGCCCATTTCACCATTCCCCCCATCCTCCCTCCACCAATACACCCCTATGATCTGAAAACCCCCTTACATACCCAATCCCCCCCACCGTTACCACCCGTGACACATAAACTCTGTCCAAGCGTGGCGATCCCCGTTTTTACAAAGGTATGATCCACACCCCACCCACCCCCACCACATCAACCATCCCTCCCCCCAACACATCCCCAAAATACTTAAGACAACCCCCGCCACGGGGTTCGACATCCTTCTTTTCCCAATTTCACAGTTCCAGCGCCCCAATTATCGTAACCTCAGCAAAACCCCCCATGAAATAAACTAAATGATCCCCCACAAAAACCTCCTTTAACCGTTTATTTTTTACAGGCAAAATATACCCCATAAAAAATCACCCCCATACCCCCCTGAACCTGACTATCCTCCTCCCCCCCTCCTCCCCAAATCAACAACCCAAAGGGACTGGGCTCCCCACTACTACCGCAACCCCCCCTTTAATTTTTCCCCCAAAACACCCAAAAACACTTTATACCCTTTCAACAACAAATTCCCACCATACCTGAAATTGTGCTCCCGTAAGAAGCCTATGTCCACCGATATCCAAAAATCACCCAACCCATTTCCCTTAACCTCGGCCTTCAGACCATTTTTTTTGGAGTGGGGTTTTTCCGCTGTTTTGGGGTGACTGTGGGAAATTTCACCCATGTCAATGCTGGTCGGTCCCCTGTGCATGTAAGTCTGGACTTCGATTGATTGTGATCTGAATTAGTGGTTTTTTTTTTATGTTTCTTAACCCTTTTAATGAGCACAGAGTTCCATGGGGTCTGGGTCTGGGGCTGGGGTGCATGGGGATGCTGTCGATGGCTTTCCCCAAAATCTAGTGGGGTTTGGGGTTTTGTCAGAAATTTGGCATACATTGGGCAGGGTTTTGAGGCTGAAAAATTTTTTGGATTTTTTGGTTTTTTGGGGGGATTAGGGGCCCACTAAGTCACTAGAGTCAAATTTTAGATTTCAAATTCATTTTCTTTGTTTTCATCTGTGTAAGTCCCATCTTGTCTGAGCGGGGGGCCCATACCAGGGGTTTTTTGGGTTTTTTTTTTTGGGGAAATAAAAAGAAATATTTCGAATTTTTTTTAATTTTTTTAATTTTTTTAGCTCCTCCTGTCTCTCCTGGATCTTAAAAACCCCTTTTAATTTTAATATTTTGATAATCTAGGTTTTTTGGGAGCTCAGTGTTTTTTCGTTTCTGTAAAAAAGAGCTCTCTTCCCCCCCCCCCCCCCCCCGTTTACTTCTTCTTCTTTTTTTTTTAAAAGGGGAAAATGCCTTAAAATACTTCAGCTTCTAAAAAGTTGATTTTCCCAAGGGCCCCCTGGTTAGGGTTCGTTTTTTAAGATATCTTTCCAAACATATTTTTTTTTTAAATGGTTTACTTGACCCCGTTAGTTCTTGTTGGGTTGAACTTGGTGAAGGCATCCCGAGTTATTTTTTTGCTGGTCGGGCCCCTTTGAGTAAGTCGGGGGTTTTTGATTAGATTTTTTTATCTGAATTAGGGGTTTTTTTTTGTTATGTTTCTTACCAGGTCCTCATTATTTGTGAAAATAAGATCAAGGTTTTCCCCCCAGTTTTTTGGTTTCCCCTTTTTCTGCTGGGTTAGGGGGTTTTTTGGGGGGGAAAACAGCAGCCCCATTTTGTGTGTGTGTGTTGTTGCCTGTTTTTTCATCGAATCTAAAAAGACTGTACCCAGTTATACACATTTCGCTGTCATAGTGATTTTTTTCCGGGGGCTCTGGAAAGCTACAAACATCGCTTTTGGGGCTTTTTAGAAACCCAAAAAATGAAAGGTATTTTTTTGGGGGGATGGTTTAAGGCCCTGTAAAAAAATTTTTAAAAGAGGTCGGGTTTTTGGGGGTTTTTTGGGGGGGTTTGTTTTTGGGATCCTCCTCTGACTTTTTCATAAACAAGGCGTTTTTTTTTTTATATATATATATATATATATATATATATATATATATATATATATATATATATATATATATATATATATATACGATTTTTGTAACCACGAACGAGTGGTATTGGGAAACCCCCAAAAACCCCGGGGGTTTTAACCGGGAAAACCCGCTGGGGGGGGCCCCCGGTGAGCGAAAATTGGGCGCTCTTTCCCCCAAGGGGGACGCAACCTTTCCAAAACAAGCACCCGCAGACAGGTGGGTTTTTTCCCTTTTTTTCCGGGGGGCATTTTTTGGGTTGTGTGGTCCTCTGGGGGTTTTTGGTTATGGGGGTTTTTATCACCATGAGGCGGGCCAAAAAGACATGAGTTCGAATCCTCCTAGTCGCAGGTTTTTTTTATTGAAAATATATATATATTTTATATATATATATATATATATATATATATATATATATCGTTGAAGAGGTAAAAGGGGAATTAGAAGAACTCATTTAAAAATTTTAAAAACCCTTTTTTAAAATTTTCTTATACCCTTTAAAGATATATTTTTTTTCATTTTGTTAATGTAAAAAAATTTAAAAAAGTTGTACCGAAAGAACCTTTTGGGGAAAAAAACCTAACCTTATAACAAGAGCAATTTAATTTTTTTCCCAATTCAACTAAATATATTCTTTTATAAGTTTTTTAAAAAAATTTTAAAAATAAACAAACACAATGAAATACATTTTTTCGTCAAAAATTTAGGATGAGTTTTTAAAATTTTGCATAAACAAATTTCGCTTGCCTTATTCGGCAAGAAGAGGGTTATATATATATATATATATATATATATATATAAATATATGGGTAATCGCAAAAATGTGATACAAGATGCAAAGCAACTACAGGGGAGTTGAAGATAGCTCTAGGCCTTTTGTGTTGCAACCCCACAAACCTCAGAAGCTTGCAATGTTGCAGAAATGAGTAAGTCCAGGTAGATTCGTTCAGGGAAAACGCCGTCCCAGGAAACATTTGTTCCCGTTTTCAGGAAACATTTGTCCTGTTTCCTGGGCAATATTTTCCAAACCCAAAATGTTGGTAAAGATCCGGAGATAGAGCCTGTTGCCCACAGACTCCCCTTTAAGAGGGAACCTTGATGCTCGTGAAGGGCTTTTTGATCCAAAAAATTTGGGGGCTACCACCCTATTCCTTTTTTCAGATCTAATTACATCCTAATTTTCCCGGCGCATAAGGCACTAAAGTTTAGCACTTCCACATGAATATACTAATATTTAATAATAATAATAATAATAATAATAATAATAATAATAATAATAATAATAATAATAATAAAGGTGAGAACAGGAAAAGTGTCATTCATCATGGCGACGTTAAGGGGGATGATAGTCCCAGATAAAGAATAGTTTTAAATGTTGGGGGGAAATTTTGAAGACATTGATATTTTTTCTATTTAATTTACTTTTTAATCTACAAAATATCACACGTTTAAGTATATATACGTTAAAACCCTTTTTTGTAGGGGTTTTATTTTTTTTTTTTTTCTAAGATTAATTGTATAGTCTATTTAAAGATGTACACTTGGGGAAAATTCGTCGGGAAACAGGACGGATTCCTGACGGGGGTTTGATAGAGCCCCGCAGCGGGGTTTTTGGTCATTACTGAGAACTTGCGGGGCTTACCAGTCTACCACTTCAAAAATTTTTTTTGACCATAGAAATGTATTAATTTTTTAAATTTTTCCTAGATTTCTTTTTTTTTCTTATACTATAAATTAATTTTTTTACTTGATTAATTTTAAATCCCCGAATAATAAAAAATTTTTTTTTTTGATTTTATTCACTATTAAAAAAAAAAAAACTCTTTGTTTTTTAAACCCCTTCCAATGTGTTTTTGCTTTATTACGTTTAAAAATTATTATTATGGGGGGAGACCCCAAACCGTGGGGGATTATAAGGCCTGGGGGGCAGGGAACGCATTCAGGTTTAAATTTGGGGGGAACTGGAGAACAGATTCAGTTTCCAGATCAAGAGCCCCCACACCGGGTAAAGGAACCCCTGGGGGGCATTACGTTTAAAGCCATTACAAAAAAACCCCCGCACATAGAAGAGAGGAGATTAGGGACGTTTCGGCCCCTTTGACCATTTACAAAGTCATATGAAAAAAAAGGGAGGGTTTTTGGGTTTTTAAGATTTGTCAGGGAAAAAGAACGAATGTTTCCTGACGGGGTCTTAGACGATGACCCCCCCCCGGGGGGATTTTGGTCATCTGCCCCAGGCCTTCCACTGGTTTCCCCCTCCACCTTTTAAAATTCAAAAAAGGGAGATGTAAAAAATAAAGGGGAGCTGGCGGGGGTGGGACAAGAGAGGTAAAAGGGGGGGAGTTGGGGGAGGGTGGCAGGGGGTAGTAGTAGTTGTGGGGGGAAAACAGGAGGGAAGATAGAGGGGCAGGGCAAAGGAGGGCAGAGAGTCTGGAGGGGAAATTTGTGGAAATATAGCCCGCGGAGGGCACATCTGGAACAAAGGGAAATACCCGCAGGGCACGGGATGGGAAAAAGCAGTAGTAGGAGGGGCCAAAGGCAAAAACGTATTAAGGGGAATTTTGTGGAATTTATCTAATTAAAATTGTTTCAACTAAAATTAAGGGGGAATTGTTTAGTTTAAACACAAAAAAAATTAGCAATTTTGGAGGGACACTGGAAAGGAAAAAAAATTAAAATTTTTTTAGGAGAAAAAGGTGGGGTTTCTTTTTGGGGGGAAGAAAAATAAATCAGGGGGGGGGTAAAGGGAAGTGGAAAAACCCGGCTGTGGAGGGCAAGGGACAGGAATTTTGGGAAGGAGACAGTTCAGCCAGGGCAAAGGCAGGCAGGGAAAAGGGAACCTGGAGGGGGAATTTAGGCCAGGGAAAGTAAGCACTGGGAGGGGAATTAGGGCGGTTTGGTGGGGATTTAAAAAAAATTTAAGAAAGGATTGGGGGTTTTGGGGAAAAGCAGGCAGAAAAATGTTTTGGTGGGTAAAGGAGGATGGGGTGGAGATTTTTGGGAAACCGGGAGTGGAAAGCAGCACTGGGAGGGCAACGCGTTTTAAAAGTTGGAAAAGGGATTTTTATGTATAAAGGCAGGGGGCATAACAAAAAGGGGGGGAAAGCATGGGAGAAGGGGGGGGCAAATGGGTAGTGAAGGGGTTGGGGAAACCCGGAGGGAATGCAAAGAGGGTAAGGGAGCTGGGCATATGCACAGGGGAAGGGAGGTTTAAATAAAAGGGGGGGGGGAGGGGAACCCGGAGTGGAAGAGTAGGGGTGGGGGGCAGGGGGGGCAAGGCAAGGGAGGGGGGTTAAACAGTTGTGGTAGGGGTAAGGCAGGGAGTGGCTTAGTAGTTTCAGGGGGCCCCAAATGGAAGAGTAGTAGCTGTGGTAGGGCAAACAGTGGAATAGATTTGGTAGGGATAAGGCAGTAATGAAGTAGGTAGGGCAAGGCAAGGCAGTGGAAAGCAGTAGTAGCGTAGCAGCAGTGGAGCAGCAGGCGCAGTGGGCAAGCAGTAGCTAGTGGAGGGAAAAGGCTGTACGGAAGCAGTAGTGGGCAGGGCAAGGCAGGCAGGGGAAGCAGTAGCAGCAGTGGGCAGAGGCAGTGTGGGCAGTGTGGAGTAGCGGGTAAAGTAGCACTAGTGGTAGGGGTACATGAGTAGTGGAAGCATGGTAGGGTAGAAGGGCAGGTAGTGAGTAGCAGTAAGCAGTGGTCAGGGGTACACATGGTGGAAGCAGTAGTGCAGTGGTAGCAGGCAGGTCAGTGGAAGCAGGAAGTAGTGGAGGGTAAGGCCATAGCTGAAAGTAGTGGTAGGGGCTAAGGAGTGGAAGAGCAGTAATGTAGTAGGGGTAAGGTAGTGGAAGAAGTAGTGGCAGGGGTAGGGAAGGAGTGGAAGTAGTAGTAGGTAGTAATAACATTGGTGGGGAATTGTGATGTAAGGGTTAGTAAAAGGGATCAAGTAACTATGTGAATTTATGACAACAGTTGCCTCCAGAGTTGAAAAGCCCTGGAGAGCGAAACGTTGCCACAATAAAATGTCACATTAGTTGAATTTGTGTCCTTTTACTTAACGTAGTAGTAGTAGTAGTAGTAGTAGTAGTAGTAGTAGTAGTAGTAGGGTTATTGTTCCAGTCACAGTATTGTGCCTTCTTGTTTTTTTAAAGACTGTTCACGACGCAATGGTCATCAGAGCTACAAACTGTCTTATACAACCAAGAAAACTTTACTTAACTAACTGAATTTATGTTTGCTGTCTTACCTTATTTTTTCCACTCTACAGTTTATGAAAAAATCTACTAATTACCTGCAGTTTTCTAATTGACAACAATCACGTTTTTAGAACCAAGAATAGTGAGCATTGAGGCGCATTCTAAAAATTTCAGTGTTCAACATTTTCTGTTCAGCTATGTTACGTTAGTCTACATCTACGTATAATTACCCGACAATAGCGAAATCTATATAATGTGGCTTACGTCTGGCAGTGCGGGGCGTATTATAAAATCTGGAGCTTGCACTTTCTCGCGAAGGTTGAAATGCTGAAAAACAGATTGTATAATGTAAATTCCACGAGTTGTTAAATAGTTTACCATCTATGACGTCATGTTTCAGAAGGTTAGCTAGTTAAGTAAACACGAGTATGGAAAATAATGTTAAGCGATATTTATTTGTCATTATTACTACATAACTTTCAGATTAATAAAGTTTTAATATTTATTTTGTTAGTGTCATGACGCCCACTACAACCATGTTCCACTTATATCATGATGGTTCAGTTATGATCTTTTAGTGAATTTGTTCAACTAAATTTGAGATCATTCGCACTGTAATAAATATTTAAACCTTAATTATGCATATATATTTACAATGAACTTTTAAAAATATTTAACCTTTCTTATAATTACAAGTAAACTTTATATTGAACTCAAAGTCTAATGAATTTAATGTTTTTATCATTATATGAGTAATTTATTTATTGTTAAGCTTCAAGATATGACAGAAGTGTACACTGAGTGTACACTGAGTGAACACTGAGTGTACACTGTGTACACTGAGTGAACACTAAGTGTACACTGAGTGTACACTGAGTGTACACTGAGTGTACACTGAGTGAACACTGAGTGTACACTGAGTGTATCCTGAGTGAACACTGAGTGAACACTGAGTGTATCCTGAGTGAACACTGAGTGAACACTGAGTGTATCCTGAGTGTACACTGAGTGAACACTGAGTGTACACTGAGTGAACACTGAGTGTACACTGAGTGAACACTGAGTGTACACTGAGTGAACAGTGAGTGAACATTGAGTGTACACTGAGTGAACACTGAGTGTACACTGAGTGAACACTGAGTGTACACTGAGTGAACACTGAGTGTATCCTGAGTGAACACTGAGTGTATCCTGAGTGTACACTGAGTGAACACTGAGTGTATCCTGAGTGTACACTGAGTGTATCCTGAGTGTACACTGAGTGTACACTGAGTGTAAATTGAGTGTACTCATATGTATCTTGACCGAGTGTTAGTAATGTTTTGTTCTCTGTTATCTCCTCTACAATGACTAATTGTTAGTGATGTTCTCTGTTATCCCAATGAATGCTGACTGGGTCCATGTATTATGATTTATTGCATTCATCAAAAGTAAATACAATAAATTCCTTATTCATCGTTGCTAGCACAAGCTAGTTGGTCCTTCACACAAGTCTCCTTTAATTGCAGCCTTAGATCAACTCACGATATCTAGTTGAAACATAAATTCTAACGTATAAGGATTGGATCACTTCCGTTCTACAGCAGACTTTTCTACGGAATATTTCATAGTACTTCATGTGAAGCGTGGAACATGTCCACACACAGTATTCGACCTAATTCAAAAAGCTAAGATTATTGCTCAAGATGGAGAGCTGTGAGACCTCTACTGTATGCTGTTAGATTGTTTTCATTTGTAGTCAGTCTGCTGATGCTAATTAAGTTATCTCACTCTGTAAGCTTACACTCTAATTCAAATTTTCCAAATTAGCGTCCTTGAAAATTTTGAGTGTTTGTGTAAGTTCAGCTCCCGTATTCGGACTTACCCTCTGGTGTGTGTGTGTGTGTGTGTTTATGTCTCCAGCAGATTATCCGTGGAAGAGCAGTTATGAGCGGTGACTGCTGTGATGTCGGTGGTGCCCAGTAGTACGGCCGGTAGAGCGGTAGGAAACAGTAGTCAGTTCCGCAAGTCCCCAGACTGAGGCCGGCTGCCTCTGCTTCCCGAAATTGCAGGCTGTGTCCGGCCTTGCCGTGCGCTGAACTCTTGACGGCCTTGCGTCGAAGCTTGATGAAGTGTACAGCTGAAAGATAAGTACGTCAAATGACGGAGTGATCTTGTAGGAAGAGGCGAATGTTAATAATGATACACATAAGATTACTATTAATTATGATAATGATGTTACTACTTCTAACTATATGGAATTAGACAATGCTGGATAAGGAAATGGGATGCTTATTTGGCAACAGAATTGGGAACACCACATTACTGGTTCACTTTAGACATTATGCAGTGAATTTTATTAAGGTTTGTCTTCCAGTTGTGACGCTCAGGATTGAGTAGTTTTTATAGTTGTTATTTGAAGAACCCACTCTTATGGTGAGAGACTTCTGAGCTAGACATCCTTTGTTTGGACCAGAAGGTACGAGAAGGAATGGAATTAGTTTCTATATATTTACAAATGTATATGAGAATCTTGGTATCCTGGACAGCCCTGATCCTACCTACACTCCTGAAGGCAGAATTGATTATTCATATCTCTTTGGAGATATGCAGATGAAGTCCTCAGCTGAGACTGGTGGCCCACTGATCTCTGATCACTGGCCCATATTCAAGGAAGTGGCCACATGTTCTTCGGAGAAATTCAATTAAGAAAAGAAAACGCCTAGTTCTTTAATATAAAAATACTGATACATTCATTGGTGATATTAGTGATTGGTATTATGGTGACTTGTTACACGAATCCCTTGATAAAGTGATTAGCGATTTAAATGAAGCAATAAGAAAAAAGAGGAGCGGTACAGTAATGAAAAAAGTTAAATCATGTACGAGTAATGATCTAGTTAAGAAAACAAGTGTATTGTGCAGAAGGTATATCAATGAAAAATAGATATGATAAAGACAGAAGCTACTGCGGTCAGAGAAGAGGCAAGAAAAACTTGTGGCAGGTAAACACAGAGAAACCAGCGCACTTCAAATAAGGATGAAGATTAAAATAGCCTCAGGAAAAAGAGCAGAAGAACGAGACTCTCAGGGAGCAGAGCTGAGGAAGAGATGGCTCACGAATCCTCAGATTCTTGATGACTTTAGGGAAGTAAAGTATAAATTATATGAAAAGAGAGAAGACAACTGATGATTTTTTTTATAATTTTCTTAAATTCATCATTTGTAAATATGAATAACATAATAATTGCGTATTAAAATGTGATGCTGATTTGACCCTTCAAAAATTTTGTGTGAAGGAGGGTGTGCAGCGGCTTCGGAGTGATACAAGGGAGAGCGACGCCATAGTGAATTAATGTGTGAGCTCTGGTTGTGATGAAATCATCTAGTAATCTGGAGTCATCGAGGTCATAATTGAATGGATCGGCCTCAAACTATAATTAATAAGTACTGGAATGTCCCCTGTTGAAGAATAGAGACAGAGAAATTGTGGGGCCTCCAGAATTAGGTGGAAATAATGAGGCATCGCCATGCAACACATTCAGTATGTACGTCATTAGTCCTTTCATTTAGACTTCTCCCTGGCCAGTAGGATTCTATTTGTTAGGTAGGTGTTGTAGGGTGATCCAACTACAATATAAATAGTAAGTGGTAATATAAATTTCTTAATTATCTAACTTTTGGTACATATGTGCCTGGTGTCAATTAAAAAATTCTTACCCTGTCTGTGTGTATTAGTGTTCCCATTAATTCTTTCTGGAGATCGTTTCCTTTAATTTTCATACAGTCTACATTATTTTATAATTTACCATTATTGGTATTAATGTTTAATATTGTAATTATTAATTTAATGTCAGGTCAAGCTTTTTTGTTTGTGAGAGTGGCGAAGGAGTGGACACCGAAGGAGTGACAGTCCTGTGACCTACTGTGACTAAGTCCCACTTACCTCATCCAAATTACTTACATGTAATAATTCAGGTAATACCCTGTAAACCTCATGCAAGTAATTTTTCACAATAACATTAGAAGTCCAATACGCAGGGAATATATAAATGATATAACTATGATCAGGAAAATGTGGAATGCAATTGAAAAAAGATCCTTTAATTAACAGCCAACGGGAATGTTGGTTTCACCTATAAGCGAGGTTCTTACTAAAGATAAAAACAACCTTAAGCCTACATATTTAACTGGTCATACTGTAGTTGGGTTGATAAGCAAAAATCTTGCACTTTAGGTTAAAACCGTGAAACTTAACACAGGTGAAATGAACCCTACCGAGCACTTTTAGATGTGGATCCAAGTCAGCAGCGCCCCTGGCGGCTGTCACAGCAGGGGATTAAACTCGATTCTATATATAAACTATTATATAAAGACCTCTCAATGTATATGCTCGGCCTTAGCATTTTGTGTACGAGATATACACAAAAATGTGATATATTATAATATAGCAGCCTAGACAAGTAAACATACACACATAAAATACTGAGAGGAATCTACGAGGTGGACAGAGACAGGATGTTCCAGAGCTGGGACACAACAACAAGGGAAGTTAAATATTCAGATGAGTCACAGGAATGCTAGGAAGTACTCCTTCAGTCAGGAAGTGAAATAGTCTAAAAAGTAATATAGTGGAGGCAGGATCCATACATAGTTTTAAGAAGAGGTATGATAAAGCTCATAGAGCAGGGAGAGAGTGGCCTAGTAGCGACCAGTGAAAAGGCTAGGTGAGTACAATTAGGTGAGTACACACACACACACACACATAAACGTTGGCGCGCGTGAACTGCAAGAATTAATGATTTCTAAACCTATGCAAATTATTGGT
>WNWK01034361.1:0-20484 GCA_009830355.1 Cherax destructor | reverse complement strand
AGTCAACAAGTAACATCGGGTAAAGATGATAATATAAACGGGGAAAAAACAAAGTTGGGTAGGGAAAGATGCAGAAAAAAAAGAACATCTTTACATTTTTTTTACTTTTAGTTGAAGCACCAAAATTTAAAAATGAATGAATGTTGGTAGTGTGTGTGGAAAACATTGATGCTATTGCAATAACTGAAACAAAGGTTAATATAAAGAGTCGGGGCATGATTCCCAGTGCCCCATTCAAGGGTTTAAGTTTTCCATGTTGATAGAAATAAAGGAAGGGGGTGGAGTAGCATTATATGTCCAAGATAACATGAATTGGTGTTTTAAAAAGAGGTAGAATTTCTAGGACAAAAAAATTGGGTTATAGGTGTTATATCCCAAACCCCCCTAACTTAGATAGCGACAGGGAGACTTCTTTGGAACGAAATTGTTAGGGCCTAGACATGATAACGTAAGGGGGTTTTTCTTTAGTCAAATTACTGGACTACCCCGATCACTAATTTAGAATCCAGTGACTTCCTGGAAGTAGTTCAGACTGTTTTTGAAGCATTTTGTAAAAACCTACCAGAGGTAACAATCTGTTGGTTTTGTCAAATAAGGTAACCCTTGTTGATAATCTAGAGATCACAAAAAGGCTTGGTACAAGTGATCTCAAATTTATTACCTTTAATTTACTTGGGAATACGAGAATAAGGATAATACGGTAAAGTTCGATTTTCGTTCTGTCGAATATATTGAAAAATTTAGGGATATCTGTCTAACAATTGATGATACAATAGTGACAGGATCTGCGAATATAACCTTTTTCTTTATAATGAAAAAAGTGTCTAAAATATATATATTCCTGGGGAGAAATTAGTGAAATAAGAACGCCCCCAAAAAGATGAATAGGAGATTAAAGCATCTATTAGGAGAGAAAGGGAATTTAAAAGGCGGATAAAAAAGGGGTGGCTAACCATGACCAATATGCTCTTTTTAAAAAAAGGTAAAGGGAATTTGGAAGGATAAACTACAAAATCCAAAAGGGAGGAAAAAAATCGGGGAAAAAAAAGGACCACTGAACTCTAGGTCTGGAAAAACACTGATAACGAGCAGGAAATGTGCTCTATTTTTAATGGGTATTTCTTATCAGTTTTCACACAAGACATAAATGATACCCCCGCAATCTATAATTATTCACGTCCTAAGAAAAAACATTAATATTACAGTCACATGCAATATGATTATCAAACACTTAGACAAACTGAAACAAAATAAGTCTCCGGGCCCCAAACGAGCCGGTTTAACGCATCAATGCAAACTGAAGTTATGATGGAAATGTGGAACATGATTAATGTAATTCCTATATTTAAATTGGGGTATAAGTCATTTCCATCAAATTCCCCCCCCAATAAGCTTGATATCTATAGTAGGCAAATTATTAGAATCAATTATAGCCGATATTATTAGTCACCCCCAATGGACATAATTTGATAGAAAAAACCCCGGATTCACATGAAGTTTCTGCCTAATAGATTTACTAACATTTTTTAAAAAAGCATTTGAGGCAGTGGACAACGATAAGAATAGTTGTTTATTTAGGCAGGCCACGGGCAGCACCAATCGAGCCTGGTACATGGCCGGGCTCCGGGAGTAAAAAAACTCTTGAAACTCTTCAAAGATATATCAAAGATAAAGGTATCTCACAAAGGATTTTTAAAAGAAAAGTGTCAGGTCATGGTGTAAGAAGACGGATAGGAAGCAGAGTTTGCATTAATGGGGTCAAGGGGAATGTCCCCCCACATTTTGGGGTCCACGAAGATCAGTTTTGGGTCAATGTTTAAAATTTACATTAATGACCATGACAAAGGGAAAAAGAATAACAAGAGTAAATTCTCAACACAAAAAAAGGCCGAATAATAGTTTTAGGAGGATGCCAGTGAACACCTGCAGGATTTAGACAAATTATTGTCATGGTCTGAAAAGTGGCAGATGAAGTTCAATGTGGGCAAGTGTAAAAAACCCAGTCCTTGGGAATGAAAATAACCCTCATAGTTATTAACTAGGTGATGCAGTGCTTAAGAATATAGAATATGAAAAAACTTTGGGGGCACGATCAGCAAAATCTGAAGATCAAACAATTTTTTCTTAAGTGTGCGCAATTAGGCTAACAGGTTATTGGATTTATATAAAAGTTATTTTGTAGCTCTATACATCACTAGTAAGGCTCACTTAGATTAGGGGTGCTAAATTTTTGGGCCCCCCTTACTACAGAATGGATTAAATGCATTGGAGAACATAGAGAAAAGGGTGACAAAATTAATCCACTATATAAGGAATCTTTCATAAGAGGATAGAATGATGGAACCTTCATTTTTCCGGGGAAAAACGTAGAATGAGGGGGATTTCATTAAAATTGAAGAATGATATACTTGTGCAACCCCTTTTGGGGAAACTCTACTGGGGGGAAAGTCCCCCAACCGGTGACTTCTTCATAAACACGTAGGATGACAGGAAAAACCTGCAATGGTCTTTAAAAGGGTACATATCATTTTTGTTCAACCAGGTAAGGTCACGTTTCTTTATTAACCCCCAAACAAGAGGATGATATACAAAACCTTTCCCAAAATATGTACACTGGGAAAAATCTTATTTATATAAAGCTAGAGACACTCCTCTCGGTGTATATACACTCAAAGATACACACCACTTGGTCTAGCTGGGGGGAAAGTTTTTATATTGGAAACCCCCATTTAAGAAATTTCGTTTAGATATACTGCAAAATGTTGGTTACTTTAAAAAAAGTTATGATATAATAATTCATTCAGAGGCCCCCACTTGACGCCCTAGAAGGCCGTTTATCCCCCCCCCTTGCATACCCTTATTTCCATCAGTTTTCTTACCCTATATATACAGAAAAATGTTAATGGTGTCGTAGGTAGCTGGCCTACAACTCACAATGGTGCTAAAACCCCTCTACGCTCTGTGTTGGGGCTCGTTTACTCAAAAAAACACTAATTACCGAGCTGAAGCTATAACCTCTTTTATTGTGGCTGTTTACCACTTTACTGGGCATTTATCTACTAATAGTCGATGGTTAATTTCTAATTTATGACCGTAACTTCTCTGGTCAATGCCAACAACAAGGCAGCTAGCTTCCCCCCGCGCGCAAACGCACGCGCACGCCCCCACACACACACACACACACACACACACACACACACACACACACACACACACACATAAAAAACACACAACAGAGCAAGTGTCTCCCCCCCACAAGTGTTTTTTTTAAAAACTAACGTCATAAAAAAAACCCTACCACGGGGGGGTTTTGAACCCGCGGTCATTACTATTTCGTGAGTCATGTTAACTAACGTCATGGGGTTGTAAAATTTTTTCCATCATAGCTACGAGGAAAGTCGCTACCTATTTATAAAGAATGAAGCAGAGGGAAAATGGAAAATGTTTCAAAATATAAAAAAAAAAATTTTATGTGGAAGATTAATGGAGATAAAGAAAAGTTATAAGTCTTTTAGAGTGAATTATTTAGATAACATTTTAACTCTGTTTACAATATGGCGGAGGACAATAGGTTGAATTACAACCGTGCCCTTTATAACAGGAGAAAAGTAATCTTATGAATGGAAGGATAGACACAACTGGAAAAAAATCAGAAAATAGCTATGTTGGTTATACCAGCATAACTTTTCCTATTTGGAGTTTGTACTCTTCCAAAATTTCTATCTCCCATATCATCCTTATTTTCTTTTCAATTACTGATCTACATCTTACCTTTCTTGTTCTTTCAGTGTTTTAAATTTTCATTTTCTGTTACGTTTTTTTTATTACATTTTTTCGTTCAATTACCAATCCTTACCTGGATTGGTAAAAAATTGAACGAAACAAATATAAATTTGAAAAAGAACGAAACAGAAGAAATGAAATTCCCAACCCTGATGTTTAATTATTATAATCAAAAGAAACGCTAAACCACAATGGTCAATACAACCTGATGTAATAAAGATGTAGATCAGTAATTGGATAAACAAAAATGAGGGCTTGGAAGAGTACAAAACCCAAATAGAAAAATTTTTATGCTAGTATAACCAGGTGCTAGTATAACCAGGTGCTAATATAACCAGGTGCTAGTATAACCAGGTGCTAGTATAACCAGGTGCTAGTATAACCAGGTGCTAGTATAACCAGGTGCTAGTATAACCAGGTGCTAGACAGAACTGGAACAAGAGTGTGCTAGTTTAGAATATCTTAGATTATAACAGAAACTTTGATTAGAAAATAAAAGAATGAAAAGATCATAACGCTAAAATAGTTATTCTACAGTCGTAAACAATATAGAACAACAGGAGGTCATGGCGAAGAACAAGCTAGAACAAGCTAGAACAAACTTCAGCTTTGAAACAAAAAAGGAGATTGGAAATAATTCTCAACTATTGAGGTGTTGTAGACAGAGATGAAGTGGCGGGTGTTAGTGACTGAAAGGTGTTAGGGACTGAAAGGTGTTAGGGACTGAAAGGTGTTAGTGACTGAAAGGTGTTAGGGACTGAGGGTGTTAGTGACTGAAAGGTGTTAGGGACTGAGGGTGTTAGTGACTGAAAAGGGGTTAGGGACTGAAAGGTGTTAGTGACTGAAAGGTGTTAGGGACTGAGGGTGTTAGTGACTGAAAGGTGTTAGGGACTGAGGGTGTTAGGGATTGAAAGGTGTTAGGGACTGAGGTGTTAGGGAGGGTGTTAGTGACTGAGGGTGTTAGTGACTGAGGGTGTTAGTGACTGAAGGGTGTTAGTGACTGAAGGTGTTCGTGACTGAAAGGTGTTCGTGACTGAAAGGTGTTCGTGACTGAAAGGTGTTCGTGACTGAAAGGTTTTCGTGACTGAAAGGTTTTCGTGACTGAAAGGTTTTCGTGACTGAAAGGTGTTCGTGACTGAAAGGTTTCGTGACTGAAAGGTTTTGTGACTGAAAGGTGTTCGTGACTGAAAGGTTTTCGTGACTGAGGGTGTTAGTGACTGATGGTGTTAGTGACTGAGGGTGTTAGTAACTGAGGGAGTTACTGACTGAGGGTGTTAATGACTGAGGGTGTTAATGACTGAGGTATTTAGTGACTGAGGTAGTTAGTGACTGAGGTAGTTAGTGACTGAGGGTGTTAGTGACTGAGGGTGTTAGTGACTGAGGGAGTTACTGACTGAGGGTGTTACTGACTGAGGGGTGTTAATGACTGAGGTATTTAGTGACTGAGGTAGTTAGTGACTGAGGGAGTTAGTGACTGAGGGAGTTAGTGACTGAGGGAGTTAGTGACTGAGGAGTTAGTGACTGAGGTATTTAGTGACTGAGGTAGTTAGTGACTGAGGTAGTTAGTGACTGAGGTAGTTAGTGACTGAGGGAGTTAGTGACTGAGGTAGTTAGTGACTGAGGGTGTTACTGACTGAGGTATTTAGTGACTGGGGAGTTAGGTGACTGAGGGAGTTAGTGACTGAGGGGGTTAGTGACTGAGGGAGTTAGTGACTGAGGAGTTAGTGACTGAGGAGTTAGTGACTGAGGGAGTTAGTGACTGGGAGTTAGTGACTGAGGGAGTTAGTGACTGAGGGAGTTAGTGACTGAGGGAGTTAGTGACTGAGGGAGTTAGTGACTGAGGGAGTTAGTGACTGAGGGAGTTAGTGACTGGGGAGTTAGTGACTGAGGGAGTTAGTGACTGAGGGAGTTAGTGACTGAGGGAGTTAGTGACTGAGGGAGTTAGTGACTGAGGGAGTTAGTGACTGAGGGAGTTAGTGACTGAGGGAGTTAGTGACTGAGGGAGTTGTGACTGAGGGAGTTAGTGACTGAGGGAGTTAGTGACTGAGGGTTAGTGACTGAGGGTGTTACTGACTGAGGGAGTTACTGACTGAGGGTGTTACTGACTGAGGGTGTTACTGACTGAGCGGGAAATGACTCTAATGATGCCAGTGACGGGCTCTTGATCCAAGGAACGGAACCTATTCTCCTTTATTTAAAACGAACTTGACTTCATCGCCTTCTCCAAGACGCTGGATGACCCCTATGGATTTAGCCCCTTCTCTCAATTTAGTGTGAAGGAAATAAAAAAGGGAAGAGAAAGAATCAAAGTTGAACGACACATTAATTACGAAATATTTATGTGTCCCTAATAAGCATTGACATTATTATTATAATCAAAAGAAGCGCTAAACCAATAAGCATTGCCAGAATATATTCTCCTTCCTCCATCATTTCGTTATTCCACTCATAATTCGAGGTATAATCCGTTCAGCTTCAAGTTTTCAACACTGATGTACGATAACTAGGGCCAGATTCCTGAAAACAATTGACATGGGAAGTTGATCTATGACCAGAGTTGTTGAAGTCATTCTCAGCTTCCTGGAATGTCTATGATAACTCCCAATACCCTCAGTGAGGGAGTCTTCAATAAAGATGCCCATATGTTGCATAAGTTTCTCAATTTTCAACTTGTCGGTTTTCAAAACCATTTAACACAACTGTCTCCAATACAGCAACACACACTTCGTCCGAGAGACTTGTGTCTGATACTGTTTAAGGTGCTGGAGGGTCACTAGGGAACCTCGTGTGGGGCCAGAGGGCTCAATCCAGGAATCGAGGTGCTCCTCTGACGAAAGGTGAGGGTGAACAGTACTATATCCGAGGGCCCAGACAGACGTCACCTCGAATTGTGAGGGAATGGTGACTAAACGTCAGTCGGGTACTAAACGTCAGCCGGGTACTAAACGTCAGCCGGGTACTAAACGTCAGCCGGGTACTAAACAGCTCTACCAGTAGTTTAGATCACCAAAACATCCTGTCTATTCACACAGCTAAATAAAGGCCAGATAATATTATAAGGTACAATATTTTAGCTACTAATGGAGAAAGAGCTAATATAATATTAAGTGAGAAAGCGAGTAAAACATAATACTTGACCGAGTAGGTCTGCCAACGAGGGGCGTAACAGCGGTCTTTATTAAAAGTTTGGCGTTTGCTCTGACCTGCGTAAATTTCAGTTTGATAATTTTATTACAATAAAAAGATGTCCATGTAACAACTAGAGAATGCCTCTTTTGATCGCCTTCAAACAAATCAGAATTGCAAATATTTTTTCTGTTAATTTTGGGCTGTATAGCTACCAGTTCCATATTTTAAATAATTTTATTAACTAGATTTCCTTAAAAATAAAATATTTTCTTCTTACTGAATTGTAAAGAATTTTAAATAGGACATAAATCAGAAAACCAAAAGAAAAAAGAAAAAATCGTGTTTTAATGACGCTTAAAAATATCTGAGTTAAGATTAAAGTCGGTTAAGAATCACCTGTGATGGGTTCAAATCCTCATCCGTTCCGTGATTTCATTTTTATGATCATATATGATCTATTGATGATTAAGACACATGTGCAACAGTTGGGTATCTATAGTGTTGAAACGTTTCGGCTACACAGTAGGCTTCTTCAGTCAGATACAGAGGCAGCAGGTTTAGTAATGCAGCTCCATGGAGCTGAACTCTTCTCCAGGCTGAGGGACTGACCACCTCGAATACTATTTATCCAAGATTGATGGACTTAATAGATCTTCATTTCACTACTACACCTGCTGCCTCTGTATCTGACTGAAGAAGTCTATTGTGTAGACGAAACGTTTCAACAATATAGATACCCAACTGTAGCACATGTGTCTTAATTATCAACTTGTCGGTATTTAATACCATTAATCATCATGATCTATTATGTATTAAAGACATCTTTAGAGTTTAAACTCACAGGCCATAGGTTCGAGTCCCACCCGTTTCTGATTTCATTACAATCATGTTATTACTCATGTTATGAGTCAGGATATAAAATCACTGAATGACATGAAATAATAAATGCAGCAGACTTCTTCCTACCTGCAACAACAACAACAAGACGCAACGCTAAAATAAATTAAAAAAAAAAGTGAAATGGAAGGTGTAAAATAAAAATTCTTCCTCTTTTAATTTAATAGAGGAAGTAGTAGCAGGAACATGGGACATTTAAAACAAATATATTGAAAAATTACTGAAGACGGAACACCATGAGCATAGTTCTGCTCTTGTAATTACTGATAGTGATTACAAACAAGCACGCAGGCACGCACGCACACACACACACACACACACACACACACACACACACACACACACACACACACACATACACACATCAATACAGGAGAGCCAAATATACCTCAGCTAAAGGTCAGTATAAGCTCTCACCTACTCCCTGCTGACCAGTACACACCAGTAACCTTCCTGCTGACCAGTACAAACCAGCAACCTTCCTGCTGATCAGTACACACCAGTAACCTTCCTACTGACCAGTACACACCAGCAACCTTCCTGCTGACCAGTACACACCAGCAACCTTCCTACTGACCAGTACACACCAGCAACCTTCCTGCTGACCAGTACACACCAGTAACCTTCCTGCTGACCAGTACACACCAGCAACCTTCCTGCTGACCAGTACACACCAGCAACCTTCCTGCTGACCAGTACACACCAGCAACCTTCCTGCTGACCAGTACACACCAGCAACCCTCCTGCTGACCAGTACCACCAGTAACCTTCCTACTGACCAGTATACACCAGCAACCTTCCTATTGACCAGTACAACCAGCAACCTTCCTGCTGACCAGTACACACCAGCAACCTTCCTGCTGACCAGTACACACAGCAACCTTCCTGCTGACCAGTACACCCCAGCAACCTTCCTGCTGACCAGTACACACCAGTAACCTTCCTGCTGACCAGTACACACCAGCAACCTTCCTGCTGACCAGTACACACCAGCAACCTTCCTGCTGACCAGTACACACCAGCAACCTTCCTGCTGACCAGTACACCCAGCAACCTTCCTGCTGACCAGTACACACCAGCAACTTTCCTGCTGACCAGTACACACCAGAAACCTTCCTACTGACCAGTACACCAGCAACCTTCCTACTGACCAGTACACAGCAGCAACCTTCCTGCTGACCAGTACACAGCAGCAACCTTCCTACTGACCAGTACACACCAGCAACCTTCCTACTGACCAGTACACACCAGCAACCTTCCTACTGACCAGTACACACCAGCAACCTTCCTGCTGACCAGTACACATCTAAAATTTTCTTACTGCATGGTACATGTCAGCAATGTTAGTACTGGTACTTGTGTACCGCTGTGTAGACCTTTGTAACACTTGGTGTATAACCCTTATGCTTTCACAGTCTTTTAAAGCCGGACATAGCATTCTCGCCCTTATGGCAGAGAAACACTGTTGACGCATGCGTGTAGGCCTACGGTTCCCCAGGCTTGTCTTGAGCCTCAGGCCTACTTTCAGTCCAAATCTTGTGCTTCAGTTCAAATCTTGTTTATGTCTGTTTTTAATAAACACTGTGGCCCGTGGCCTGGTGCCTAAAGCTCTCGCTTCACACGGCGAAATGTCCGGGTTCGATTCCCGGCGAGAGTAGAAACATTGGGCGTGTTTCTTTACACCAGTTGTCTATGTTCCCCATCAGTAAAATGGGTACCTGGGAGTTAGTCGACTGGTGTGGGTCGCATCCTGGGTCAAAACTGACGTAATTTGCCCGAAATGCTCTGCATAACAAGGGGCTTTCAATACAGTAGTATGTCATTGATGTCAGCTATGGTCTGTATACCTTGTACATGTACTTATAAAATATTACATTATATTATTAATTCACTGCATTAACTAGTGAACCCATGATTTGCCTACAGAGGGCATAACAGAGGGCATAACAGGGGGCATAACAGGTGTGGCAGTGGTGGGACTGAACTGGATAGTCATAGAAACATCTCGCCAAACGTCCAGTTAGCTTTTTCTACAAGAGGCGAATATACGGGCGCTCATTTTGTACCCAAACAGGGTCCGGATAGTTAGTTTAACATCTTTATTATGCACTGTATCGGAGTATAAAACATATTCCAATCACAATACAGCGAGAAACTAATGTTAAGGACTTGGGAGTGATAATGTCAGAGAATTTCATTTTCAAAGATCACAGCAATGTATCTACCAAATGTGCTAGGAAAATGATAGGATGGATAATGAGAACCTTCAAAACTAGAGATGCCAAGCCCATGATTCTCTTTAAATCGCTTCTTTCTAGGCTGGAATATTGCTGTACACAAACAGTCCTTATACGGACTGTATAAGTACGATAAAGCACATGAATTACTGGGAACGATTGAAGTCCCTCGAATTGTACTCCCTGGAATGCAGGCGAGATAGATGCATGATATTATACACTTGGAAAATCCTAGAGGACTAGTCCCACATCTGCACACGAAAGCAAAACACTCGGCAGGAGATGCAACATCCCCCCAATGAAAAGCAGGGGCGTCACGAGTACTCTAAGAGACAACACAATAAGTGTCACGGGCCCAAGACTGTTCAACTGCCTCCCAGCATACATAAGGGAGGATTACCAATAGACCCCTGGCTGTCTTCAAGAGGGAGCTGGACAGGCACCACCCGGGCTGTGGTTTGTACATCGGTTAACGTGCGGCCAGCAGTAACAGCCTGGTTGATCAGGCCCTGATCTACCACGAGGCCTGGTCCCGGACCGGGCTGCGGGGGCGTTGGCCCCGAAACCCCCTCAGATATACCCCCAGACCTATCAGGTGGGCGGTCGCCAAAAGATTAGAGGTACTTAATGGGTCCATGGACTTGGCCGCAAAGTTTTGATAACTAAAGAAGTTAGTGATAATGAACTATTTACATGTTTATATCCGTCACAATAGTAATGAGTTATTTATGCAGACATTAATTAAGGTCTTACACACAAAGTGGTAATGCTTTATTTATACGGTAGAGGATGAGATCCATGAGCTTGAGGTTTGTGTGTCTACATGAGCACTTCAATGGTAAGAATTAAATGGGAAATCTCAGTTGGAGTCCAGAGAGCCCAGACATGCCGTCAAGGAATGTGTAAAGGAACAAAATGGAGATTAACAGTAAAGGCCATAAACCTCATAGAAATCAATACTACTCGAGCAAATATAACAGTGATGTTATTACCAATTGTCCCATTGCTTATGTTTAGAGTAAATTTAATAGTGGAGTGACATTAACGTGTATCTGATAACCTGCTGGGAGCACTATTATGTTCGAGAATTATCTATTACTTTTGTCCATTTAAATCAACATCACCTCTCGATTAACTCAAAAAAGTACTATCAATCAGATTACGTTAAATCACAAAATTAAATTCTTACTTTATTGCCTTTTATAAAATTAAGTGTACTCCTGAACCTTTGTGGAGACTTCAGAGTGCACAAGATCTGATTGGTTAAGAAGTGTAATGCAAAAATAACATGATGGGAGCTTGAAAAAATCTAAGGCATCCTATTTCACAGGTTAATTACATCAACAAATATAAACAAGGAGTACGATACTTAAGGAAAAATTAAAGTACACAAAACTAAATCAAAGAAAATGGAGAACCATTCTGTTTCCAGGAAAACCTGTGTTGTTATAAGGGGAGACTACAAGAACATCATTACTCAAAATCTATACATAAGAAATGTTATGCATCAACATCCTCTATGAACTCATTCACGCCTGTGTGTAAAGAAACATATTCGCATTAGACAACCCCATAAAAAAACACAACTAAGAAAGTATCCACACAAGTAGCACTATGGTTCACATAGAGGAACCAGCAGTTAGTGTCAGGTCCCAGACCGAGGTGAAACGACTAATTTAATGCTAGCTGTCACAATGTGTGTAATTAATAAGTATACTTAAAGGACACCATGGATGGTTACAGTGACATGGAATGCAAGAGGAAGGCACCCAGATGGAGGCACTGTGGTGCCTATAGAACCATAATGGAACTAAGTGGTGCCAATTCCTACACCTGGAAGAATGGATAGTCTCACCCTGGCTGAACAAAACACCATGGCAAGACAGAGAACTTATGTATTGGAAGAAAACAAACTTACTGTTGTGTTCGGGACGAGCCATTATATAAAGAACAGTCAGTAACATCTGTAAAGTTTTCAGGTTTGAGATTATGAACACTTGCTTCAATTATTTATAATAATAATAAATATATAATATCTTTATTTACTACATGTACAAGGTATACAGGCCTAGCTGACATCAATGACATACTACTAT
Source organism: Cherax destructor (assembly GCA_009830355.1). Lineage (NCBI taxonomy): Eukaryota > Metazoa > Arthropoda > Malacostraca > Decapoda > Parastacidae > Cherax > Cherax destructor. The sequence continues at coordinate 8,342 of WNWK01034361.1, read as the reverse complement.
ATAGAAAGCCCTTGTTATGCTGAGCATTTTGGGCAAATTAGGTCCTTGTCCCAGGATTCGACCCACACCAGTCGACTAACTCCCAGGTACCCATTTTACTGATAGGTAAACATAGACAACCGGTGTAAAGAAACACGCCCAGTGTTTCTACCCTCTCCGGAATCGAACGCAGAACCTCGCCGTGTGAAGCGAGAGCCTTATCCACCAGGCCCTGGCTTGTATTGTACAAGGCTTGGTTATCTTGTTTTACAATCACGCATTAGATGTTTCTTTCCAGCACTGAAGAATTTGGGACAATAATTTGAGTTTTGGACCATCTTGATTGTTGCAAACTCTAAATACTCCCTTTGACTTTTGTGCTTTCCGAATCGAGTGTTACTGTTTGTCCAACATACAATATGTCACTGTTTGCAGAAACACTACACGCATACCAAATTATGCAATAAGACCACAGTAAACAGGTAATATCACAATATGCAGAACAACCACTGTGAAAAAATAGCAAAATTCAAGCGCTTTCGTGACTTCTCACATTATCAAGGAACTATGATAATGTGAGAAGTCACGAAAGCGCTTGGAATTTAGCTATTTTTTCACAGTAGTTGTTCTGCATACCAAATGATGTCCATTTTTTCAGTAACCACTCTAAACAAAGAACAGTGTCTAGTCTATATCATCAGAGCTTACTGATTTTCAGCCCAGGTCTATTAGAGCAAGATATTGCAACTATACAGCAACAGTTCAGAAAGCTGAGATACTCTGACTACTTCATCCAAGAAGATTTATACAAAATAAAACTATTAAAGAGCAACACAGAATAGAAATTGATCTTCCCCGTAAACAGTGGAAGATAGAAAACAAAACATTTAACCAACATGATTTTTTTCTTATCCGAACAAAATAAGTAACAGTTTCTAAAAAAAAAAAAAAATAACTGATGAGAGTGAATGAATGAATGATGGTGAAAGTGTTTCTTTTTTCAGGTCCACTACCTCGGTGGCGTCAAGATTTAAATGATATAAACTGTAAAGTAATTGAAACGATGTTAAGTGTTTTTCCGGATTTACTAAATGAATTAGTTTTAAATGCCGTAATTTCTGTACCAGATCCTCGTGCACATCTACACTATATTTACTACACAGATTTCCAGCTCTTTATCGTATATATCAACACTCATTACAGGATATTTCCACAAAACAATGAACTCTGACTCCAGCTCTCGTACTGCCTCGCGTCGCCTTCTCATTCATTCTAAAAACAGACAATCTAAGAGTCTACAAGAGCATATAAATCGTCAGACTTCAATAGATTTCTGAACTCTTATCTGTTATTTTCTCGTTATTTCTATGGTCTGCGAACCTCTTTCAAAACCTTCATCTTATAATAACACTGCATTCTGGTTATTTCTTAAAAAAACAGATCCTGCATCAGGCTTTCTAAATTTTTAACATCTATGTCTGTTGCTGAAGCTCTGGCTTGAAGACTCCTGTAGCCAATAGCCCTTAGAACTGTCAACCAAACTGAAGCTATAAAAACGCAAGCAAAGGATTTCATGTAGATAATTCCACACAAAACCCTGGCTTACCAATATATATCAGACATCTTATATAGGGAACAACCTATAGTCTCGGTAAATAAATAATATAGAAAAGGGCTTAGTCCAGGCTTTCCCTTATAGTCATCGACCCGGGAAAATAGCCCCTCCTGTCTCCTAATTACGCCCCTGCCTGTCACAAGTACAGCCTTTGACCAGGGTCACATCTGCCCTCTATACACACGTATGTCAACAAGTTGTTACAATAATTGGTGCAGTTTGGCAAAGAAATGTGACGCATTTTTATTGATGTTGTCAGATGACAAAATTTGCAGAGTTGCAGTGCTCAATAACTTTTGAAGCAAATATGAACAAAAAAACATTCCGGCCCCTGCAACAAACAGTAAAAAGTATTACACAAATAACTCGCACATAGAAGGAAATTTATGACGATGTTTCGGTCCGATTTGGACCATCAACTAGTCACACAAGTACAAAGGGAAGGGAGCCAGTATATACACGAGAGGGGTGACGGGGCCTGGAGTAAAATGAGAGTAGGTAGTAGTATACTGGTAGAAGTAGTGGTAGTAATAATATTAGTAGTAAGGAATGCAACAGTGGCAGAGGTGGCAATAAGAAGGTAGTGATAGTGACACAAAAGTCAGAGAGTGGAGTGATAGTCAAGCAATAGTAGTAGTAGTGGTGTAGTCTAACAAGAGAAAAAAGGAGGAGCACTGCAGGAGAGATAATGGCTCACCAGGTTGGGATAAAAACCAAAGGGGGAAAATACTCATAGGACACAAATCACCTAGACAGAAGAAAAGAAACGCAAAGAAAATATAGGAAATGAGAAGAGGTAAGGGGAAAGATACTGATCAGGTCAACAAGTAGCAATACTCCCATGACTATCACTCCAGACAGAATCCCATTTCAAAAGCGCTAAGCTGTAGTACGAGACTGTAAATTTCCAAATGCTAAACACCACCAATGGTTAGCTCCTTGCTGATCAAAGGAGAATTCAGATTAATACGTTATTTTGAATATAAAATATATTGGACTCACTACGAGCATAACATTATATACACTGTATATGTAATCTACCCAGTGGGTTCACCAGAAGGGTTTCACGGGTAGTAAGTAAACACCAGAAGTTTAGAGTGTAGACGTGATCTGATCGGTGGCTAGAATGACTCTGATCTTCAAAGGCTCAAGCTACCCATTAGGTCACTTAGGTAATTAAGGCCTGGTAAGATGAAAGCAAATATCAACTATTACAAAACCTCATTTCATAAAAACTCAACTCCATACAGCAAATCGCAACTCGTGGTAACCCGCCACCAAGAAACAGTTAATCGTCCCAACAGTGACCAACATAATCACTTGCTATCCTAACAAACTGGAAAATCTCTTTTCCAAGAAACATGAGCATTCAGGTACACAAGACACAAAAGGAGTCGACCAGATATGTAGACAAACCGAATGTTATCAACGAGAATCATCGAACACAAGAGGACGATACGTTATGGACGAGAACTCAGCCATTTTTCAACACCTTAGTAACAACAATCATAATATTTATTGGGAAGTTGCCACCATTAAACATAAGTCACATAACTACAAACGCAAAATAATAGAATCTGCTGTCATAGCTATCAAGCCTAATTTTAATATTTCAGAGACAATGAAAACCAGATGTTATTTCAAAATTCGCCATTAAGAAGTACCAGCACCTAACGTAATACAGAACGCCAGATTAAGATCAGGAATTACACAGTACAAATAAACTACTTACCCAGAGTTTAAGTTTGGTTCCAGTCACCTGCTTCAAGAACTGACACACCACACCCACTGACCTGTCTTCTCACGCGCTGACCTGGTGCTCCATACTCACCTGTCCTGCTGAGAGGCGCAACCTTCCTATATTTCATTTTTGCATCTCCAGAAGAGGACCCCAGTAAGGGTTGAAATATACAGACCAATTCATCTTCTGAGTTTCTGTCATCATGTGAATATATATATATATATATATATATATATATATATATATATATATATATATATATATATATATATATATATATATATATATATATATACTTTATTTAAAGACAAAATACATTGACAAAAATACAATAGGGAGTAAAACAACATAGATAACTCAGAGCTACATCACAAATACTTCGTCCAGCTCCCCGGCAGTGGGCCGCGTGCCCAGAATGCTGCAGGCATTTCCCCTCTGGATCGCTACACTGAGTCTCTGAAAGAGGAAGTTGGCCGCCCTGTGGTCCTTGGTTTCTATGATGAGTTTTTCACCCAGTTCTTTGAGAAACTTTAGAGCACACTTGCCCCATGCTCCAAGTGTCTCCGACCCTATTGGGATGAAGTTATAGCAAGGGGGAAGGCCTTCATATTTGCGGGTCTTCTGGGTCTCCCTGTGGCTGGCAGCTCCACCCCCTTCAGCTACGAAGTATGGCAAGTAGATGTCTGCCATTGTGGCGGCACAGGTGTAGTCCCAAGCAATCTGCTAACCATCCTTCCAGGGTAGCATAGTGGCTCCATCAGGACGCTTTTGACTTCCATCAGACCTCTGCACTTGGAGTTCCCGTTGAGCTGGGCAACGGGCTGTGGCGAGGTTTCTCTTTATGATGTCGTTGACCTCCTCATGTCCAGCATACTTCCCTTCTGATGTGTGACACAATAGACCATGAAGTCCAAATTGATCAGCTGTCGCCCTGCCGCAAATACACCTATGTTCGGTGAGTATGGGGGAGGGGCTAGGCGAAGAGCAACACCAATCCGAATGGCCTGTGGGTCGAGTCGAGTGCCCAGAAAGGAATTGGGAACGGCTAGAAGGAAATTTCCTGAGTGTGGTACATTCACCGCTAGGAGACGAGCTTTGTCCTTTCCTGAAGCGTTGGGGAGCATTGTGTTGGCGATTTTTTCCATGATCGGTTTGTCCCAGTGGGATTGTTTGTGCTCTCTGGGAGGAGCTGGTCTACTGGAGGAGTCTGCAAGGGTGTCCCACTGCACGACTGCTTCCATGAACCTGGGGTCTTGAGCACCCACCACACCTCTCAAGCGTTCGGGGACAATCTTCTTGACTAATCCACTGGAAGCCAAACACGATGACAGAAATGCAGGTAAAGCTACCTGCGTTGCTTTGCCCACCCCTATACCTCCCAGTCGCACTGGGAGGGTTGCCTGCTCCCATTGTCGATCCTCTAGGGACAGATTCAGTGCCTTAAAGGTTGATCTCAGGTGTGCGTCATACTCGTCAAGTGTTGGGTTGTCAAAAGAGGGTGCGCACCTCAAGAAGTAAGCGAGTCTTGGCATAGTAAGACACCTTGTGAGGAAATACAGGGCATCATGTGCATCAAGATCACTTATTCTCTCCTCCATTCTCTTCAGGTCATTGAGGACAGTGTCGATGGCCTGGTGACCCAGCGGTGCTCCCAAGAGAGTACTGTTGAATGGAGTGGTGGTAGAGATTTCCGGGAGGATTGTTCGCATAGCATTGAATATTTCTTGGTTTGTTGTGATAATCTCACACTTGGAGGGATTGAGGATGAGTCCTAACGCTTCTCCCTGTGTTTTCACCAGTTGTAGGTCCTCTAACAGGGACTCTTCAGTACCTGCCAGAGTGCCATCATTCAGGTACCAGATGTTGAGCTCGCTGCGTAGGCTGGAAGTTAGTTCTCTTACTACCAAGCAGAAGAGAAGATGAGCGAGTGGATCACCCTGCTGAACACCCTCTGATGAGAGAATTTCATGTTCGCCAAACAAAAGAGTTGAGGGTTTGCTGTGGCCAGCTGAAATGAAGGGAAAAAGACTGGGGAACCGATCCCGAACGGCCGGCAAGACCACATCTCTCTTCACCATATTAAAGGCATTTCTAAAATCAAGTTTGACTACGGCCTTGTCTTCTGGTAGGTCCCTGGTGTAGGCCCTTGCCGCATGAGCTGCAGCTTCACTGCCTTGAGAGACCCCAAAGCCCAGTTGGTGTGGCTGGAGTAAGCTGACAGCTTCTAGGCGAATGTTTCTTACTGCTGCTTTGGCAACTAGGCGGCGAAGCATGTTACCAACAGCAATGGGTCTGATTCCCCCATCCTTCTTCTTCAAAGCGCATAATGAGGCTCCGAAAAAGAAAGGTATAATTTCTTCTGGGATTCGCCCAGCCATATATATATATATATATATATATATATATATATATATATATATATATATATATATATATATATATATATATATATATATATATATATATATTTATATATATATATATATAGAACATAAGAACATAAGAATGGAGGAACACTGCAGAAGGCCTACTGGCCCATACAAGGCAGGTCCTTATCAAAACCACCACTACCTAAGAATTTACTCCTGTACTCACGACACTAATCAAACCCAGCCCCTCCCACTCGTATATTTGTCCAATCTCTTTTAAAGCCACCCAAGGTCCTAGCCTCTATCACCCTACTCGGAAGATTGTTCCACGCATCTACAACTCTGTTCGAAAACCAGTACTTGCCTATGTCCTTTCTAAATCTAAATTTATCCAATTTAAATCCGTTATTTCTCGTTCTTACTTGGTTCGATATCCTCAGTATTTTATTAATATCTCCTTTGTTTATGCCCATCATCCACTTGTACACCTCGATGATATCTCCCTCATTCTACGTCTTTCCAGAGAGTGGAGATTCAATGCTCTAAGTCTATCTTCATACGGGAGATTTCTTATACTGTAAATCATTTTAGTCATTCTTCTTTGTATGTTCTCCAATGAATCTATATCCATCCTGTAGTAAGGAGACCAAAACTGAGCTGCATAATCCAAATGAGGTCTCACTAGTGATGTATAGAGCTGTAAAATAACTTTTGGACTTCTGTTGCTTATACTTCTTGAAATAAATCCTAGTAATCTGTTAGCCTTATTGCGCACACTTAGGCACTGTTGTCTTGGCTTTAGATTTCTGCTTACCATGACTCCCAAGTCTTTTTCACATTCTGTATGATCAAGCTCAACTTCACCTAGTTTATATATATATATATATTTTATATATATATATATCCTAGGTAGTATGTTGGTAGACAGTAACCACCCAGAGAGGTACTACCGTCCTGCCAGTGAGAGTAAAACGAAAGCCTGTAATTGTACGTCTTGCTACTTCTACTTACACTTAGGTCACACTACACATTCATGTACAAGCATATATATACACACCCCTCTGGGTTTTCTATTTTCTTACTAGTTTTTGTTTTTGTTTATTTCCTCTTATCTCCATGGGAAAGTGGAACAGAATTCTTCCTCCGTAAGTAATGCGTGTCGTAACAGTCGACTAAAATGCCGGGAGCAAGGGGCTAGTAACCCCTTCTCCTGTATACATTACTAAAGTTAAAAAGAGAAACTTTTGTTTGTCTTTTGGGCCACCCTGCCTTGGTGGGATATGGCCGGTTTATTGCAAGATATATATTCTTAGTTTTAATTTTAAATGAGTTCTTGCTAAATGACCAGTTATATCTATTCGGAGACTATATATATATATATATATATATATATATATATATATATATATATATATATATATATATATATATATATATATATATATATATATATATATATATATATATATATATATATATATATATATATATATATATATATATACTATATATATTAACACATCGGCCGTTTCCCACCAAGACAGGGTGGCCCGAAAAAGAAAAACTTTCATCATTCACTCTACTATTTCCAGAGGCATGCTTGCACTACAGTTATAAAACTTCAACATTAACACCCCTCCTTCATAGTGCCGACACTGTACTTCTCACCTCCAGGACTCATGTCCGACCTTCCAGTTTCCCTGAATCCCTTCATAAATGTTACCTTGTTCACACTCCAACAGCAATTCAAGTCTCAAAAAAAATTTGTCTTAACTCACTCCTAACACGCTCACTCATGCTTGCTGGAAGTCAAAGCCCCTCGCACATAAAACCTCCTTTACTCCCTCCCATCCTTTTCTAGCCCAACCCCTACCCTACCTTCCTTCCACTACAGATTTATATGCTCTGTAAGTCATTATATTTCGTTCCATCCTCTCTAAATGTCCGAACCATCTCAACAACCCCTCTTCAGCCCTCCGGATAACACTTTTAGTAACCACACACCTCTTCCTAATTTCTAAACTACGGATTCTTTGCAATATATTCACACCACACATTGCCCTCAGACATGACATCTCCACTGCCTCCAGCCTCCTTCTCGTTGCAACATTCACCACCCATACTTCACACCCATATAAAAGTGTTGGTATAACTATACTCTCATACATTCCCCTCTTTCCTTCCACGGACAAAGTTCTTTGTCTCCACAGACTCCTCAGTGCACCACTCACCCTTTTCCCCTCATCAATTCTATGATTCACTTCATCCTTCATAGACCCATCTGCTGACACGTCCACTCCCAAATATCTCAATACATTCACCTCCTCCATACTCCCGCCCTCCAATCTGATATCCAATTTTTCGTTACCTAATTTTTTTTATCCTCACACACACACACACACACATATATATATATATATATATATATATATATATATATATATATATATATATATTAACTTAAACGAAAATGAAACACATATTTTCTGAAAAATTTCGAGCGAGCAGAAATGCACGAAGCGTAATTCGTCAAATAACGCAAACTGTAATTGGAGAAGTTGTGCGCCGGGAAGTAATCTGTCAGGCGGATGTTTGATACATCAGCTAATAAAGTGTCTGTGTGTGGAGTCACTTTGTT
>WNWK01034360.1:10000-20484 GCA_009830355.1 Cherax destructor | reverse complement strand
CAGCACCTCTGCCCCACTAACCGTGTTTCCAATCGGTGACCTTGAGGGGCAGAGTCCCTTATGGACAAAAACAACACGAAGGTTTGTTTATGTCCTGAACTTTTTCTCAGCTAAATTTAAGTCTCCCCACTGACGTCACTTCACACATGAAAATATTTCACTGTAAAACACATTACATATTTTTTCAATGTTTATATACAAAATATGTCACTGTTACAATGTTAATCAATATAAAATTTAAAACCCCAATTCATTTCCCAAATATTATATAAGAGACAAACAAAATACACGGTTTCTTCTTTTAAATTTGTGTCTATAAACATTATAAACCTGTTTTATTTTAAAACTGTTTATACTATCCACATTCCGGCCGGCTGTACGCCAGTCAATCTGCTTCTCTGCTGACTTAAGCAAAAATTAAGGTTCCCCCGCGGGGGTGCGTGGGGTAGGGGAGGGGCCCCCCAGAAGTACTGCCCCCAACTTGGGTGCCCCGACTACCGTTTTTTTTTGGGTGCCGGGTGAGCGCCTCCCGGCTCTCGTTTTCTATGCCCCCTTAAGGGAGCCCCCATACTCTTTGATTGAGGAAAGGGCCCATATGTTCTGGTTTCTTCTGAAAAAACAATAGTTTTACAGCTTTTCTCGAAGGCCCTTTGGGATCGTAGACATTTATACACTGTAGTATAAGTCCGGGAACCTGGGGATTTTCCCTGGTACGAATACTGTTGCAAAAATTTGGGGGTTCCCCTGGGGCCCCTAATGCCTTGCCCCTAAGGGCAAAGGGTAAAAGTTACAAAAACCCCTGAAAACAAAAGGCCCTTTCCCAGGTCTATCCCCATAAACAAAGCTACGGTTTTCCCGTGTGGTTTGGGCTCCACTGGGTTGGGGTATCAGAAGGTTCCACCCCAAAAATTCCTAGGTAAGAAAATATACATTTTTTTACTTATATTAAACTATATACAGTCCAAACCGCCTTTTTCAAATCAATTAGAAACCCCCCTAAAAAACAGTACAGGACGGAAAAAGGCGGCCGGGTGGTCATTTAAAAAAAAAAAAAAACAATACACTAAGGGCCCCAGCCAAGCCACCACCCCCGTCCCCCCGAACACATCCCCTTTCCTTTTTCCCCATTTCCCACACTGCCCCTTTGGGGCCCCCGACCATGCCCGACCCCAGGGGGGTGCTGGTACCCCATTAAAAGAGCCTATGGCGAGTTAGCTACACAAAAGGGAATACAACATCACAAACTTAGCTGAACACAGGCTCCGTCTCGCCAGCCGCTATCCATGCCGCGCACATGTGTCCCCACGCGACGCCTACCCCTCACCACAAACATTTGGCAAATAAATCCCTAGCTGGATTTCTCTATTTCACCACTTAAACTTACTTTACAGTATTCCCCAAAAGGACAGCATATTTCTAAAATTATAATTTACATTTATCTAAAGGTTATACATTATTATTACTGTTTTTCCTAATTACCTGAAATTTATGGCACACTTCTCCAATAGCTATATATTACGTATATTTAAATGTCATGCAGAAACCTGCATAACTTCCCACCCCTAGACCATAGGTCTCACTTGCAAGCGGGTCCACACGGACACCGCTAGGCAAAAAGGGGAAAAAAAGGAAATAAACATAAACATTATAACTGGAGAATTAGTCACACAATCATGACTTTTAGGCACTGTTCATATTTAATATTACTTTAACAGTCTGAGGCTATTAGATTGCGGACATGTGAAACTCGCCTAACATAAAAGTGATCAAGTTCTATGCCAACCGAGCCCACAGTCAGCTTTGACAAAACTATGTTAGGAAAGGCACCATCACAACACAGCGGTGGCCACACACTGGCGTTGATGCGTTTTACTAAATTACAATAAACATGATAATAATGTAAAAGAGTGAACATTGTACATACTACCCTGAGAAGTGCCATTTAATAACAAACACAAGAGCTAAGTATCACACCTATTGATTTCCCATCTATCTTGACACATGTTAGTAATGCTGTAAGACAGATTTAAAGTATGTATGACACCACCAATGCTTGAAACAGGAACACTATCAAAGAGTAGTGAAAAGAGAGAAAAACAATTCTTATTAAATTCTACGTAGAAAGAAAGATCACATAACCACCCCCATCTCACAGCAATCTTTAATAAACAAAACTGGTTCCCCATGACACCTCTACGAGAAACAGGAGAGCATGGGAGAGGAGAAAATATCAGGCCCCAAAACCAGGTGAATAGTCACATAAATTTGTTGGCGGGACTGTGGCCATAAACACTGGAGTCATCACCAAAGACCCTCTAAAAGGTGGACCTACCAGGCCGGCACCTACATGTCATTCCAAGGACCCTGGAGTCACCCCAGTGGTGACCAAAAAAATTAAAAGTCCTGGAGAAGCAAAACACCCCGGATCATTTGATATGACCCAAAAAGTGGGGGCATCACCCGCCAGCCCCACGTTCACCCAAAACATTAGGTCCAACAGCCCCTATACCAACATAAAACACAGGTGAGGCATACCAGCCAGCACCAAAAAACACAGGTGGAGGCGTACCAGCCAGCACCTAAAAAAACGGAGCATACCTACCTAGGTATGGCACCTTATGTGACTACCCCAAAACACACAATAGGGCGTTCTGATACCTCCAACTCCGCTCAACCTGCATTTCTCTTTTTGGTGGTCCAAGGTTCCATCACTCGTCTCACCGCAAATCACTGCAAAACAAGAACAGATAAGTGATCTATACACTACATGTGTACACTATTTACACACAAAACACTTGATCAGCAAACCACATTCTCCATTCCCTTCACGTAATGAGTCACCAGGTTTAGAAGTTGAAACAACAAGGCCCACCTAGTGAGGCTTGAGGGTGGTTCCACATTAAGTGAAGGAAACGTACTGGATTGTAGTCACTAGAGACCATAACAGGATGCAGAGACCCTGTTACATAAACAGAAAAGAAAGTTAGCACTCCCAGAACTAAAACCAGTGCTTCCTGTGCTATGGTGGCATAGCGTCCTTGGTGTCTGTTACATTTCTCTGTTAATAGCTGACTGGCAGTACTTGCCCTGCTCTACCCTGCAACAAGACTGCCCCAACCCTCATATCATTTTGCAAAACCCAGGGTGGGTGACTCATGTTTACAAAGAAAAGATCATGAGGGTTAATGTCATACAAAAGGTTCGTATACAAAGATATTAAAATTACAATTATGGGTGTGTCCTTGGCACATAGAGTCATAAGAATCATATAATACCGCCACAAACTCACAACTGTGGTGTATAGTACATCAACAAAATTATTCATAAGAGGAACCCCTCGAACATTAGTTAGCAAATTTACTTTGCGGCAGTCAGTGAACCTGCTGGAGGATCATCGAGTGTGAGACCTTGAAAGGCAACGTCCACTGACTCTCGCTAAGTACATTGAAAAGATAAAAAAAATTCACATCTTCATCACAGCAGGTCTCTTCCCACAAGTTTATGTTGCCCCACACAGGATGACTGTGCACAGCCACATTTACCTCATGGGATTCACCTGGCCCCCATTTTCAGCATCCCAAAACTCCTTGCAAAGACCCACCACGGCTGAGCCACAACTACAACCCTTCTTTCAGTAGGTCCAATGCTTCCACCATCTCGTACAATTTTCCAGTGTACATTATCTTCAGGGACAGTATCCACCATCAGTTTCCACACCAACCCAATCATAGCTTTCCTAGGAGCGGCTCCAGTATCACAACCTCTCACTAGCCTCCCAGACAGTGCATACCCCTGGTCCCACGTTACCCTTTAGGCAGACTCGTAGCTGGTTCACTAGTGCCGCCCCTCTCATCTTAGCCAAACAGTCTCTGAAACTGAGAAAAAACACCGAGGGGAAGCATCACCATTCTCACCTGCCCATGACTTAATGATTCCAGAGTGCTTCCCCACGGTAATGAAAAAGAGGGGCATTCCTCTTCCCAGTCCTTCTGGTACTGGGAAAGCAAAAATGCATCGTCCTGAGAGACTGGTAAAAACACCCTACTTTTCTGTGACTTCAAAGTGATAGACATCCATAAGTAAGGATCTCAAAACTACATGACATGTCATATAATTGGAATTCTGGTTGGCTTGGTGAAACCTCGCTGACAAAATTTTACCAGAAATCTCAAAACCACACACACAAAAGTATTAGGGAGAGGCAGGAACTCTGGTACCCTGGTAAAAAGATAAGTGGTTGGGAAACAGTTAGAAGTCAACTCACCCCTCTCAATACTGGAATAGTCTCCATCGGGAATCTGTAGAGAATTCAGAAACTTTTTCTCAAACAGCTCTGCCATGACTGCGTGGTTACATGCTCTGTAAAATAAACATTTGGTAAATTTTGGAAACACTTCCCCTGTCACAGCTGCCAGTTGAATAGCCTTCAAGGAGTCACTACATCCCTTGACCTGAACCAGCTGCATCAGCTGCCGGGAGTCACTCCCATGCCGGCACCAAACCTCCCCTTAAACCGGGTTTTACCGGGGCTGGGTTGTCACTGCCAAGAGTCTCCTGCAGGTCAGACTCAATGAACAGGCCTCCCAGGCCCCAGCCACCACAGTCAGTAGGAAAATCAAGGCCGGGCGGAAGTTCTTCTCTTGCTTACTTGGTTATTCATTTTACACACTGAAAATCTGTCAGCCACCATTACTCCAGGTTGTACATTACCACCTGCTGAAGCAAAGTCCTGTGAAACCAAACATTCCTCACTGTTGAGGAGACCCAAAACATTGTTGCCTAGTAGAAGGTCAACACCTGCAAAAGGTACATCTTCTGTAATACCTACAGGAAGGTACCCAGACTGATACGCAGACTCCACCCATAACCTGTGCACCGGGTCTTGACTATCCTCCAGTAATCCCTGTGAGGAAAATGTGTAAACCAGTATATGTGTCACTCGACACTGGAAATACACCCCTGCGAAGCAAGGTGTACGTGCTACCAGTGTCCCTTAAGGATACAACACCTGATACCCTACCTTCATTTTGGTGTAAGGCCACGGTAGACTTGCTGGAATAGACCTTCATCCGAGGGTCTAGGACAGCTGGACTACTCTGTGTACCTTTGGGCAAGACGGCAATGCAAGCAACAGCATATGTAACTGGTGTACTTACTGGAGAGGTATCTGCTGCAGCCTGGTCTCTAATCATCTGTCTACAATATGGCTGCAGGTGGCCCTGTTTGTGACAATAATTACAGTAATAAGGTGTAAATGCCCCCTGCCCATTTGACCTAGGTTGGGTCTCTTGATGCTGAAGACCTGGGCTTGTCCTACCTGTACCTTGGAGTCCTGGACCAGTGGCTCTGGACTTAAAACTTTCCTGGGTAGGTACTGGAATATTAGGCTTATTAAAATTCTGGTGGTTATTCGGCTGGAAAACAGGTGACTTAAACTTCGAAATTTCCTACCCCTACTGGTAGGTGGAGAAAACTTACCATTATTAGTGGGTGGTGGGTGATAATTACTACCAAATTTTTGGTTAGCTAAAAATCTATCACCTAGCTCTAAAGCATATTTAAAATCATCCGGATCCTTCTCCTCAAGATAAGCCTTAAGGTCAGGAGGAGCATTCTTTAAAAGATCCTCAAGCAAAATTAAGGTACGCTCTCTCATAACTGTCACCCACATCTTTGGAGCGCCACACCTGTCTAAAAGTGACATCTTCTCCTTACCATAATCTAAGAGAGACTGCCCTGCTTGAAATTTAAGCCCTCTAAACTTCTGCCGATACCTTTCTGGCAAAATCTGATAAGACAATAAAACTACCTCCTTCAGCTTCTTATAATCAGCAAAGTCTGGTCCCTCTAGAGAACTAACTGCCTGTAAGCCTTTACCAACTAATTGTGTACGTGCTAATGTAGCCCATTCCTTTTCCGGCCAATCTTGGGATTTGGCCGTACTTTCAAATAAGAGAAAAAACAGGTCTGGGTCTTTCTCGAGGAACTTGGGCACAAATTTTATGGCTTTTTCCAACTGAAATGCATTTACACACTTGTTGGTGGTTTGCTTTAACCTTTCTAAGTCTTGTAGTTCTTGGATCTTTGTACGTTCAATCCTTACCAAGTCTTTTTGTTGCTCAATTATGTCCAATTTCAACCTCATAAGTTGTTCTTCCTTATCCAGGTCCCTACCAGTGGAACCTAACCCAGGGTTTCCTCCATCACCCACAACAACCCTAGCAAGTTCACCACTGTGAGACATTTTGGGAAAATATAGCACAAACTCTTTCTATCCACAACACTTATATAAAATAATAAATCACACAGTAAAGCACCAACACAAAATTATTATAAGAAACACAAGGAGTAATTATCCTGGAACTCCCCAAAAATTAAACAGGATAGCACACAAAAATCTGGCAGAAAAATAGAGCTATTTCACCTGCCAAGGAAAAATATCTCCAAAAAAAATTAGGTATTAATAACAAGAAAACCAACCATATTGCACCTGCAAAGGTAAATTATGCACCAAAATTTGTATTATTAACACCCTTAAAAATCAGCAATATTGCACCTGCCAGTGTAAATTATTCAACAAAAATATGTATTAATAACACCTTGAAAAAAATCAGCAATACTGCAAACAAAACAAATAAAATCTGGGGTTATTGCACCTGCAAAGGCAAATTGTACCCCCAAAAATACTGGTAATAACAATAAAATCAGCACTATTGCACACAAAACAAATAAAATCTGGGGTTATTGAACCTGCAAAGGCAATTGTTCCCCCAAAAAAATACTGGTATTAATAACAAGATGTATTAATAACAATAAAAGTAAGCAATAGAGCACCTGCAAAGGTAATTTAGGTCCCAGAAAAATTATGGGCACTAATAACAAAAAAAAATTAGACCTATTTCACACAAAGTAGCAGTAACCTGAGTACTACACCTGCAAAAGTAAGGCCACATTTTAGTGTAGGTATTTTCTAGTGAATCCTTCCTCTAACCAACCCAATAAAGTATGATTATTAACTTTCCAGGTTGCAAACTTGAATTACCACAAAATTTGATAATTCTCCCATATACAGGCCCCCATGTTACGCAGAAATTGGGGTTTCCCTGAGGCCTAATGCCTTGTCTAAGGGCAAAGGGTAAAAGTTACACAAAACCCCTGTAAACTAGGGTTCCAGGTCTATCCCCATAAACAAAGCTACGGTGTTACCCGTGTGTTTAGTGCTCCACTGGGTTAGGGTATCAGAAGGTTCCACACAAAAATTCCTAGGTAAGAAAATATACATTTATTTACTTATATTAAACTATATACAGTCCAAACACGCCTCTTCACAAATCAATTAGCCAAACCCCCTCAAAAACAGTACAGGACGGAGAAGGCGGCCGGGTGGTCACTTAAAAAAAAAAAAAACAATACACTAAGCGGTCAGCCAAGCCACCACTCCCGTCCTCCCGAACACATCTCCTCCTATTTCTTCAGTTCACACTCGTCCCTTAGGGCCCCGACCATGTCCGAGCCCAGGGTGTGTACTGGTACACCATTAAAAGAGCCTATGGCTTGAGTTACCACAAAGGGAATACAACATCACAAACTTAGCTGAACACAGGCTCCGTCTCGCCAGCCGCTATCCATGCCGCGCACATGTGTCCCCACGCGACGCCTACCCCCTCACCACAAACATTTGGCAAATAAATCCCTAGCTGGATTTCTCTATTTCACCACTTAAACTTACTTTACAGTATTCCCCAAAAGGACAGCATATTTCTAAAATTATAATTTACATTTATCTAAAGGTTATACATTATTATTACTGTTTTTCCTAATTACCTGAAATTTATGGCACACTTCTCCAATAGCTATATATTACGTATATTTAAATGTCATGCAGAAACCTGCATAACAATACGATCAACTTTCGATTCGTAAGGACCAAAACTTCCGGTTCGTAATGAACAAACATCCGGTTCGTAAGGACCAACATGTGGAGGATGGGCTCCAACAATAACGTGGACTGTATGTTACTTATCTTCTTGATGAATCCAAGATGTCGAGCCACCACCAACACCTTCTCAGGGATCCATATATTGCCACACTCTCCACAGGGCTGTATGGAAAAAATATCACATATGAGTACATAATTATTGCCCCAAAGGAGCGTATGTCCATATTTCAGTCTTAGATGGACTGAAAGGCGTTTTACTCACTGTTTTGGACTAAAAAGTCCACGCATAACCGCCGTCGTGGGTAAAAATTTGAAGGTTCTTGAATACAAGAACTGCGCAGTTCCCTGTCTTGACAAGAACATCCAATTCTTACCTTGCTCGGTAACTTTGAGCGATGGTGTTGGCTCCACCATATACGGGGAAATGCTGTCTTGATTGTAGAATGCCTGAAGAATCACCGTCTTGTTCGATGGAGTTCACTTGCGATTGTCTCTACGTTTCTCCTTTTGCAGTCTGAAGCTGCGCACACTTCTGAATATACTGCAATGTTGATGTTATACACTAAACGCGCTGGAACAGAGTTCTTATCTTATTTCCCGACGTTAGTGGAGATTAAATGATATAACGGACGCGAACGAGTATTGTCTATGTTGATTTACGTCGCCTCGCGCGCATGACACCTAGAGTCGTATGACCCGTTCTGCGGTGGCCAAATTCAATCTGCCCGCTCGTGCTGCTCTTTTGCAGTCTCGTGCAACCATGTGGGCCACGCGGTGCTCGTGATGCTGTGGTCAGCACAATTCTTGAAAACTGTTGACAGTACATCTGGCATTAATTAAATTGTTTATGCAGCCAGACGCGCCTCCTCTGGCCCTTTCCTAAGGGTGGAAAGGGTAAGGGCCCTTACCAAGGGTAGTAAGGGCGCATACCCCCCTCCTTTGGAGAATTTTCTCCACAAGTATCTTTACTACCAGTATCTCTATTACCAGTATCTTTATTACCAGTATCTTTACTACCATTATCTTTATTACCAGTATCTTTATTTCCTGTATCTTTGTTGCCTGTATCTTTATTACCTGTATCTTTATTACCAGTATATTTATTACCAGTATCTTTACTACCAGTATCTTCATAACCTGAATCTTTATTACCAGTATCTTTATTTCCTGTATCTTTATTGCCAGTATCTTTATTACCAGTACCTTTGTTGCCTGTATCTTTATTACCAGTATCTTTGTTGCCTGTATCTTTATTACCAGTATCTTTGTTGCCTGTATCTTTATTACCTGTATCTTTATTACCAGTATATTTATTACCAGTATCTTTACTACCAGTATCTTCATAAAATGAATCTTTATTATCAGTAGCTTTATTACCAGTATCTTTATTACTTGTATCTTTATTTAGTTGTGGTTGTAGTTGTAGTTGTAGTAGTTGTGGTTATTGTGGAGTTTCTTGTAGTTATTATAGTGGATGATATTATTATTATTATTATTATTATTTATATGATTATTATTATTATTGTTATTGTTTTTTAATTTTATTCTTCTTATTATTATAATTATTATTATTATTATTATTATTATTATTATTATTATTATTATTATTATTATTATTATTATTATTATTAATAATATTATTATTATTATTGTGGTGTAAATATTATGCAGAAAATTCGGAATGTGGAAATTAGGAGGTGTGGAGTTACTAAAAGTATTAGTCAGAGGGCTGAAGAGGGGTTGTTGAAGTGGTTTGGTCATTTAGAGAGAATGGATCGAAGTAGAATGACTTGGAGAGCGTATAAATCTGTAGAAGAAGGAAGGCGGTTTAGGGTCGTCCTAAAAAAGGTTGGAGGGAAAGGGTAAAGGAGGTTTTGTGGGCGAGGGGCTTGGACTTCCAGCAAGCATGTGAGCGTGTTAGATAGGAGTGAATGGAGACGAATGGTTTTTGGGACATGACGATTGTTGGAGTGTGAGCAGGGTAACATTTTGTGAAGGGATTCAGGGAAACCAGTTAATTGATTTAGTTGGACTTGAGTCCTGGAAATGGGAAGTACAATGCCTGCACTTTAAAGGATGGGTCTGAGATAGTGACAGCTGGGAGTTACTTTTCTCAGCTGTCGTATCTGAGCTCCTCTGCAAAGACAGTGATTATGTATGAGTGTGGTGAAAGTGTTGAATGATGATAAAAGTATTTTCTTTTTGGGGATTTTCTTTCTTTTTGGGTCACCCTGCCTCGGTGGTCACCCTGCCTCGGTGGTCACCCTGCCTCGGTGGTCACCCTGCCTCGGTGGTCACCCTGCCTCGGTGGGAGACGGCCGACTTGTTAAAAAAAAAAATTATTATTATTATTATTATTATTATTGTTGTTGTTGTTGTTGTTGTTGTTGTTATTGTTGTTGTTGTTGTTGTAGTTGTTGTTTTTATTGTGTTGCATTATTATTACAATGTTGTGACTCATAAGTCACCTGATAGACATAAGTCACCTGATAGACACAAGTCACCTGATAGACACAAGTCACCTGATAGACATAAGTCACCTGAT
>WNWK01034360.1:0-7500 GCA_009830355.1 Cherax destructor | reverse complement strand
ATATATATATATATATATATATATATATATATATATATATATATATATACCTAATACATAGAATATGGCAGAGAACAGACCTACTACATAACCTGGTATTGACTCCTGTAATGTTCTGATGTCATGCATTCTATAGTGTTCTGACGTCACTTAGTCTATGTAATCATCGATTTCCTATTGTGGGGGGTTCGAGTCACGGATCATTGTCTCCTCCCTGACAACCAACCTTAATATGTTACTAATATATGAAGCGAGAATTTATTTAGTTGTAATAATAATAATAATAATAATACTAATAATAATAATAATAATAATAATAATAATAATAATAATAATAATAATAATAATAATAATAATAATTAATAATAATAATAATAATAATAATTACGTATACCAATGTTTAAGTAATAACGTCAACTAGTTACACACACACACACACACACACACACACACACACACACACACACACACCCAGTAGCGGCCAGTGAAAGGCGGGGCCAGGAGCTTTGACTCGACCCCTGCAACCACAACTAGGTGAGTACAACACACACACACATGCACACACACACACACACACACACACACACCACGCCACGATGGCATGGTGGCTGCGCCTTGCTTCACGCATGGAGGGCCGGGTTCAATTCCCGGCAGGCCAGAAACATTTCAAATGTTTCGTTACACACCACACACACACACAAACACACACACACACACACACACACACACACACACACACACATACACACACACACACACACACACACACACACACACACACACACACACACATACATACACACACACACACACACACACACACACAACAATGACGGATGGGATAGACTCAGAAGTGTCTCTTTTCGCAGAATGATGTGAAATTAATGAGGAGAATCACATCGGATGAAGACCAACAGGACTTCAAAGAGACCTGGACAAACTTGACATCTGGTCTAGCAACTGGCTTCTCGAATTTAACCCACCAAATGCAAAGTCATGAAGATCGGAGGGCAAAGAAGACCCTGACAGAGTACAGGCTAGGTGGACAAAGGCTACAAACCTCATCAAAGGAGAAAGACCTTGGGGTGAGTATAACACGCACGTCTCCGGAAGCCACATCAACCAGATAACCGCGGCAGCATATGGGCGACTGGCAAACCTAAGATTAGCGTTCCGACCTTAACAAGGAATCGTTCAAGACACTGTATACCGTATACGTCAGGCCCATACTAGAGTATGCAGCACCAGTCTGGAACCCCACCTGGTCAAGCACGTCAAGAAACTAGAGAAAGTGCAAAGGTTTGCGACAAGGTTAGTTCCACAACTCAGGGGTCTGTCTTATGAAGAAGGTTGAGGAAATAGGACTAACAACACTGGAGGAAAGAAGGGTGAGGAGACATGATAACGACATACAAAATACTGCGGGGAATTGACAAGGTAGATAGTGACAGGTTGTTTCAGAGAGGGAACACAGAATCAAGGGGACACAACTGGAAGCCAAGACCCCAGATGAGTCAAAGGGATTTAGGAAGCATTTCTTCAGCCCGGGGTATTCAGGAAGTGGAATAGTCTAGAAAAGGTTAGTGGAGGCAGGAACCATACATAGTTTTAAGACAAGGTATGATAAAGCCCCATGGAGCAGGGAGAGCAGAGACCCAGTAGCAGACAGCGAAGAGGCGGGGCCAGGGGGCGAGCTCGACCCTGCAACCACAATTAGGTGAAGTACAATTAGGTGAGACACAAACACACACACACACACACACACACACACACACAACATATTACACACACACACACACACACACACACACACACACACCACACACACACACACACACACACACACACACACACACACACACACAACAGGCCTAGTGTCTAATCGACATGTGCCTAGGACAAAATGGTAACTAACACACACATGTTAAAGCTTCATCGGGAACCTCACAAACAACATTCCAGCTTAATTAACACATAACCCAAAAAATTGCGATTAACACCTTCCCGTTTTCTTCCCATCCTCCTGTTGACGGTAACAGATATCCCGTTTCAATTGATTTCCCTTTTTTTTTACCTGAAATTCTCGCTTTATTTTTAATTGGGTTTCCCCTAAATCTAATTATATCTCTAATTCTTTTCTAATTCTTTCTAAACTTAATTTTATCTTAATTCTATCATTATTTTTTTTTCTAAATATAAAAATTCTCTAATTCTATCTTTTTTAATTCTCTTCCAATTCAAATTCTTTTTATAATTTTTTCAAAAATATTTTTATTCAAAATTTTCTGACGTCAGATATAAATTATTCTTTTTATTGGGGGGAAAAAATTATTATTTTTTATTTTAAATTTAACCAAAAATTTTTTATATAAATAATTATTAATGGGAGCATTAGGAGGGCAATACTCGATGTTCTGGAAGGTTCCTAAATTACCCCTTAGCTCTCTCTCTCTCTCTCTCTCTCTCTCTTTTTTTTTTTTTTTTTTACACGGGTTTGACAAGGTTGGTTAGGATTCCTAACTTTATTAACAAGCTAAGAGCTGTTACCTACTCGTTTTTGAAAGCATTTTTATTGTTATAAAAACATGCAAGTAGGGAACAGGATGAAGTTGGAGCGTCTGTGGGCCAGCTGTGAGCCATCTGTTGGCCAGCTGTGGGCCATCTGTGGGAGCTTTTCATTTGATCAACTGACTTTATCTCGTTGACATCATAATGGTGTACAGAATGTTCCAGACTCGAGTCATCCTGGGATAAATGATCTCAGATGAAGTGATGTTCTGGAGAAGGGTACAGCCAGAGTGAAGTTGCTTCTCACTGCCCGTCTTGTGGTAGAAGCTTGCTTCTCACTGCCCGTCTTGTGGTATAAACTTGCTTCTCACTGCCCGACTTGTGGTATAGAAGCTTGCTTTCACTGCCGTCTTTGGTATAGAAGCTTGCTTCTCATTGCCCGTCTTGTGGATAGCTTGCTTCTCACTGCCCGCCTTGGTATAGAAGCTTGCTTCTCACTGCCCTTTTGTGGATAGAACTTGCTTCTCATTCCCGTCTTGTGGTATAGGTTTGCTTCTCACTGCCCTTTCTTGTTATAGAAGCTTTTCTCACTCCCCCCTTTGGGTATAGAAGCTTGCTTCTCACTGCCCCTTCTTGTGGTATAGAAGCTTGCTTCTCACTGCCCTCTTGTGGTATAAAAGCTTGCTTCTCACTGCCGTCTTGTGGTATAGAAACTTGCTTCTCACTGCCGTCTTGTGGTATAGAAGCTCCTTCTCCCTCCGTCTTGTGGTATGAAGCTTGCTTCTCCTTCTTCGAAGGGAACCAAGTGTGGTATTTGACAAAAATTTGGCCTTTACATAACAGTAAGGCCACCCATCCCTCCTGTGTTGGAAGGCCCTGCTGAAATGGCAGATCTATCCAGGATGGTCAGGCGAGAGATGGACGTCTTGCTCTGTTCTCTACTCTTCAAGCAGTCGCAATAAGAGGGGGGAGGGGAAACCAAGAAAGGGGGAGCATACCAAGGTGTGAAAACGTACTTGTGCCTCATAAAAGAATCTTGGAACCCCTACTGTCAACAGATGCGAGATACGGCGAAGTGCTGTGCTTCCTGGCTGCCTTGTTTTAAGTTTCCACGTGGTTCTTCATGGTCAGTTTGGGGTCAAAAAGGGGCCCGCATTACCATCATGGTGCCTAGAGACCATCATCATTTGTGTTTTCTCAGGTGCAAATGTTTTTTGCCATCGGTTTCCCCAAACTGATATAACTCTTAGCTGGTGATTGATGGTTAGGGGGGAGCTGGCATTTCTTCTCTTGGGTAAGTAAATGTCAGGTACAGTCGTCTTCATACCATGGGATTCTGGGATAAGATGAAGGTCATTGAAGTAGGTTCCATAACAATGGTCCCAGCACACTTCCTTTTGGAACACTTGCCCTAATAGGATGCCTTCTGGGTTCTTTCCTTAAAAAATACCTTTGAGAGCCAATGAAGGTAATCACTGAGGGGACATAGTGTAGAGCCTGCAAAATTTTCCCCGTGCTTGCAGTTTTTTCAAAAGTCCCCGGTGCCACACTTGGTCGAAAGCACCAGCAATGTCCAGTGCTTTTCCACACAGCTGACTTTGGATTCATCCAGTGACTGGTGCCACTTAGTGGGGAGGTTTAACAAAAGATCAGCAGCAGAGTAACCTTTCCCTGAAGCCATATTGACGGTCACAAAGTAGTGGTGGTAGTCAAAAAATTTCCGTCATTTGTCTTGAGTTATCGTCTCAAGGGATCTTGCCAGTGATTGACAGGAGGGACACTGGTTTAGTTGCGGGGTTTCTGCTCTGATCTTCTTTTTGTGAACAGGGATTACATTTGCCTCTTTCCACAGAAGATCATTGACACTGTACTAGGCAGTGCTGATAGATGCGGGTTAGAGGTGTTGCTAGCTGGTCTGCATATCTACTCAGCAATCTTGGGCTCACTTGTCTGGGCCTACAGCCTTTTCTTGGTCAAACGATTTAAGAAGGAAATGCACGTCCTCTACACGTCCTCTACCACGTCCTCTACCACGTCCTCTACCACGTCCTCTACCACGTTCTCTACCACGCCCCTGTATGGTTCTGACAGACGTGTTCCTGCTGTTCGTACTTAGGTGCAGCAGGTGTTCAGGTGCAGTGAGTCCCTGATTATTAACTGCACCAATCTCTGGTGGAGAAAATCTTGACTCAGTACTTGCCGATGAAACACTGGTGCCAGATGTTGGAATAGTGTCGGCAGGTGTGCTGACAGGTGTAGGATCAGAGATGGTATGTGCACTGTCTAGTGTACTGGCAGGTGCTGAAGCAGTGATGTCAGGTGTAGGAGAATTAACAGATCCAAGACTTGCTTCGTTGGTGGGAAGAGGATCTGGTCTCTCTGTGGTGGTCAGAGGAATTGTGTTAGAATTCTCAAATGTAATGTTTTGGGCTCTGTCTAACTGTGGAGTCTTAGCGATGACAGAATTCCACCAGTTATTTACCTCTGAGTTGAGCTCAGTGTGGCACTTCCAGTTTTTGTCAATAGTGTCACCATCAGCTGGAGCAGCTTATGTCACTTGATGAAGGCTTGCACTGGCCTTCTACAATAGCTTGAAGGCTATGTAATGATTTGAGGAGCTCATGCAGTGCTTCCCTGTGATGAATTATCTTGGCTGTGACTTTACAACACTCCCCATGAGGAGCAGTGTTGACCTCTGGAGAGGAGTCTGAGGTACTTCTGAACCTTCCTCTTGTAGCTCCAGGCTTGTGTCCATATATACCACAGGATTATGGATATCCTTCAATATTCTGAGATTTTCTTCCTGGCTACAACAAAAATTCTTCTTCTGGAATACAATGTGTGTGGCAGTAGTTGGAACAAGTAGGTTCCTTACATTTAAGAACAATTTTGACCCTTGTAGTATACCCACAAACACTAGTAGCTATGGGACAATAGCCAGATATCGAAGATATTCTTGCTATTTTGCTATGTAAGTCATCACATCCTCCCCCTCTCCCTCCTCTCTCTCCCCTTTTTTTTTTTTTTTTCTCTTTCTCTCCTTCTCTCTCTCTCTCTCTCCTCTCTCTCTCTCTCTCTCTCTCTCTCCTCAAAATCTATCTATCTATCTATCTTTATATATATATATATATATATATATATATATATATATACAATACATCAGGTTGGTTACTATATGAAGGTGACTGTTACTGAGGGGTGACCGCTGTAGCGAGGTCAGCACACGTCACACTGGAATCATTACATTGCTGTAATGATTCCACACAATAATTCTCACCTCTGTAATCTACGATACAAACTTTACTTTTTGTGGGAACTAATATTACCAGTGTTGTGTGTGTGTGTGTGTGTGTGTGTGTGTGTGTGTGTGTGTGTGTGTGTGTGTGTGTGTGTGTGTGTGTGTGTGTGTGTGTGTGTGTGTGTGTGTGTGTGTTTGTGTGTGTGTGTGTTTGTGTGTGTGTGTGTGTGTGTGTGTGTGTGTTTGTGTGTGTGTGTGTTTGTGTGTGTGTGTGTTTGTGTGTGTGTGTGTTTGTGTGTGTGTGTGTTTGTGTGTGTGTGTGTGTACTACCTAGTTGTACTCACCTAGTTGTTGTTGCAGGGTCAGTCATAGCTCCGGCCCCGCCTCTTCACTGGCCCGCTACTGGGTCACTCTCCCTGCGCCATGAGCTTTATCATACCTCTTCTTAAAGCTATGTATGGAGCCTGCCTCCACTACGTCACTTCCTAAACTATTCCACTTCCTGACCCTCTGTGACTGAAGAAATACTTCCTAACATCTCTGTGATTCATTTGAGTCTTCAACTCCAACTGTGTCCCCTAGTTGCTGTGTCCCATCTCTGGAACATTCTGTCTCTGTCCACTTTGTCAATTCCTCTCAGTATCTTATATGTTGTTATCATGTCCCCCTATCTCCTGTCCTCCAGTGTCGTCAGGTCGATTTCCCTTAACCTCTCCTCGTAGGACATACCCCTTAACTCCGGGACTAGTCTTGTTGCAAACCTTTGCACTTTCTCGAGCTTCTTCATGTGCTTGGCTGGATGTGGGTTCCAAACTGGTGCTGCATACTCAGTATGGGCCTAACGTACCAGTGTACAGGGTCCTGAACGATTATTTATTAAGATGTCGGAATGCTGTTCTTAGGTTTGCAGCGCCCATATGCTGCAGCAGTTATTTGGTTGATGTGCGCCTCAGGAGATGTGCCTGAAGTTATACTCACCCAAGGTCTTTTTTCTTGATTGAGGTTTGCAGTCTCTGGCCCCCTTGGGGTGTACTCCGTCTCCGGTCTTCTTTGCCCTTCCTCAACCTTTCATGAACTTTGCAATTGGGGGGTTGAACTCCGGGGCCCAATTCCCGGACCAGGCTTGCCCCGCCCGTCCAGATCCTTTGGATTCTGCCTGGTCCTCGTCCGACTGAATTCTTATCATCAACTTCCCTCATCTGCAAACAGGGACACTTCGGGGTCTATTCCTTTCCCCTCATGTCGTTCCAAATACCAGAAACAACACTGGTCCCAGGACTGACCCCTGTGGAACCCCACTCGTCACCAAGCCACTTGACACCCCCGCCACGTACCATGACTCGCTGCTGTCTTCCTGACAGGTTTCCTGATCCATTGTAAATGCCTTCCCCGTTACCCCCGCCCGGTTCCGCTTGCACTAATTTTGGGTGGAACTGTGTCAAACGCCTTCTTACAGTCCAAGAATATCAACTACCCACCCCTCTCTCTTGTCTTATTGCTGTCACCCTGTCGTAGAACTCCAGTAGGTTTGTGACACAGGATTTCCCGCCCTAAAACCGTGTTGGCCGTCGTTGAAAGCTCATTCCTTTCTGGGGGCTCAAACTCTTCTCCTGACTATCTTCTCCATGACCTTGCATACTATACATGTCAGTGACACTGGTCTGTGTTTAGTGCTACGTTCCTGTCTCCTTTTTTAAAATTGGAACTACATTTGCTGTCTTCCATACCTTAGGTAGTTGCCCTGTTTCAATAGA
>WNWK01034359.1:0-20486 GCA_009830355.1 Cherax destructor | reverse complement strand
TGGAATGTGGACACTATCCATACATGAGTACAGGTTGGCCATCACTAATCTGGCATCATTGGGACCTGTAAGGTGCCGGATTAGTGATTTTGCTGGTTTACAGAGTGGTTAGGTTAGAATACACTTAACCCAATGGCAATATTTATGCATTGATGATTTCCACCAATTTACGCCCTATTTTTGGCCCATTCCATTGTTTCAGTCTACCAAACTCATAGCTATTTTGGTAGTATTCCTTCTACAGTGGTACCCCGACTTACGATGGTCCCCAAACACACCCTTTTATGTAAGTTGATTTTTTAAAATGCTTTTGTAAGTGTAATTTTGGGGGTCTAAAAGGACTAGTCTATTTTACATCATTTCTTATGGAGATAAATTTGTTTGGTAATGGCACTTGAACAGCATTCTGGAATGAAAAAATATCGTAAGTCGGGGTACCACTGTATTTGTCAATTGAGTACAAGAAACTTCCCATTTACCTATTTCAACTACTCAATAAAGTGGTCAGAAATTGGTAATTTGGCCAATTTTACAAACTTCAAGAGATGTAAATTTCAAAATAGGGTCCAGAATAAACAATGTAGACATTCCTAGCACTAAAATAACATTTTCTCTGTTCACACAAGAAATAGAAAATTTACTGTTATGCAGATTACTGCATTATTGTAATAATTGTATAAATAATGTCAACTCATTCGTGACTGTACATTAAACCAACCTATTCTCTCATATGTAAGCCCAAATTTACTGGTCACAACTTTTCTGAGTGAGCTGAGCTCATGGCGACCAACAGTGGCTTCAAAGCCACGTTATCTTTTATGGACAATGTACGGTGCATGTGCTTTACACAACGAGAAGCATTTCTTTTATTTTTGGAACCATGGCTAGGGCTAAAAGTGAGCAGGTTATAATAATAAATGGAGAAAAGAAATTGGAATGACTTATGCAGCAAATAATGCCACCAAACAGTAGAGGCAGGTTGGTGTGGTGACCCTGGAAATTTTAAATTATGGTAACTTAAATTAGTGCCGGATTACTGATGGAACCGGATTACTGACGGCGAACCTGTACTACGTATATCCATATAAAAGTACTATAACAATGTTCCAGCATGTTGAGAATCTTAAATCCTGACCTTGCCAAGTTATCCACTTAAATAAATGGTATTAGATACTTATTCTTTATTTACAAGTGTTAAATATAATGGACTAAGAACTAAATGAGGCCAGAAAATTGAGATTAATCCATGTGACTGTTTTTTTCTGTCATTTAAATAAATTTTATACATGGCCTCTGAGCAAAAGTTACCATTACAGCCTCTCCTCACTTACCGACGTACTCGTTTACCGACAACTCGGAGTTACGACAGGCTCTCTGATGAGTAAAAAAAAAAAAAAAAAAAAAATTGTATGCCGTATGAGAACTTGGGTCACACATCTCAATCTTTTTCTTACAGCTACTTAGTACACTAGCTTTTAAAGTCTCCAAGACTACATATTTGCACAAATAAGAACTTGATTGTGTACCCCATAGTACAAGATAGAAGTGCAGCAGCACTTGTATAGGTTTCGTAGCTGACATTTAAAGCACTCCAGAGTGATTGTTATTATTACAAGAAATAAATCTTTTTATATTATTTTATTAACACATCGACCGATTCCCACCAAGGCAGGGTGGCCTGAAAAAGAAAAACTTTCATCATCATTCACTCCATCACTGTCTTGCCAGAGGGGTGCTTTACACTACAGTTATAAAACTGCAACATTAACACCCCTCCTTCTTTATCTTTATTAATTATTATTATTATTATCATCATCACCATCAACATACGTTGTTCACTGAGTTTAATCATTTCTTAATTAAGCTGCCACGAGAGAGACAGAATGTAAACACACAGATGAACACACCAGCTGATCCCTTGACTGTGAACTTCTTTTGTACTTCTTCCATTTTCCTCTTGTTGTTTTTCCTCTTCCAAGTGCTGCTGCACTTATAACTATCTTGTGTAGATGAATGGTTCAGAGAACTGACGAGTTGGTAAATTAGACACATATGCAACACTTGGGTATCTTTATTGAGGAAACGTTTTGCCACACAGTGGCTTCATCAGTCCATACAAAGGAGAATCGTGAAGAACAGGAGGAGTTTGAGTCGATGTTGTCAGTCCATCAATCTTGAATATAATACAGCATATGTGCGAAAAGGTAGCTTATATACTGTAGACAGGAGAGGTGCAGCAGTCGTAGGAGGTGTCACATTTTCCCAATGTGGAAGTAGGTCGTGCCCAAGGGTTAGGCAAGCGAAGAAATCCCTGTATTAAGATACAAAGATGTTGCTGTATCAGACAGGATGTAGATGAATGGTTCAGAGAACCGACGAGATGGTAAATTAGACACATATGCAACACTTGGGTATCTTTTTGGAAACGTTTCGCCACACAGTGGCTTTATCAGTCCATACAAAGGAGAATCGTGAAGAACAGGAGGAGTTTGAGTCGATGTTGTCAGTCCATCAATCTTGAATATAATACAGCATATGTGCGAAGAGGTAGCTTATATACTGTAGACAGGGAGAGGTGCAGCAGTCGTAGGAGGTGTCATATTTGCCCAATGTGGAAGTAGGTCGTGCCCAAGGGTTTGGCAAGCGAAGAAATCCCTGTATTAAGATACCAAGATATTGCTGTCAGACAGGATGTAGATGAATGGTTCAGCTGGTTTGTTTGTCTGTGTGTTGACATTTTCTGTCTCTTGTAGCAGCTTAAGAAACTATTATACTCAGTGAACAAGGTATGTCGATGGTGATGATGATGATGATAATAATAATAATAATAATAATAATAATAATAATTAATAATCACTCTGGGGCACTGTAAATGTCATACGTATTTCGTATAGGATTGGTAGCTGACATCAAAAGCACTCCAGAGCGATTGTTATTATTATTTTTATTAATTATTATTATTACATTCTCTGTGTCTCTCATGCCAGCTTAATAAATGATTAAACTCAGTGAACAAGGTATGTGGATAGTAATAATAATAAAAAAAGTGACGCACCATTACAGAAAGCGTTACCCGCCTGAAGGGTAACTATAGAAGATCACTCTTACCCTATTCAAAAACTAAAAAGTGCGATTTTCTCGAATTTTTTTTCAAGTAATCAGCTATGTAAGCGTTTCCTGGAATATTTTGGAAGTAAGTCATTGACCTATTTCATGTTGTATTACCCTTAATAATAAAAGACTGAATGATATTTCCCAACAAACATAAAACTGAATGTTTTACTTCTGGGTGGGTACTTTTGAAGTGTCAGTAAAGGGTGATTCCTCGATTAGCGACGAAATCATTTACTGACGGGGTCTTAGGCCCCTATCTCCGTCATTAAGTGAGGAGAGGCTGTATTTAGTTTTACTGATTCATCTTTTACAATGAATTGCTTTTCTAAAAAATATTCATATTTTCTAATTGAAAATAAAACATTCATCCACAAAAATAAAAAAATATAAAAACATTGACAGTTCTTTACAATGAGGGGGTTACCAACCTCTCCATTCATATCTGGCATTTTAGTTGCCTCTTACTTTTTGTTTTTATTTTGGTCTAATTTCAATGAGATTTTTACAGTGATTTATACAGCTTTTAAAAACCTATACACTGTCATTGTTATGGTTTTTTGCCTTTAAGTTAGATAGAAAAAAATAAATTGTGCCAAATTTTAGGGGTCACAAAACTTGCAAATTTCTACAAAATTGGGAAGATGTACAGTGGACCCCCGGAAATCGGCCATAATTCGTTCCAGAATGTTGTTTCAGTGGCATTACCGAACAAATTTATTCCCATAAGGACAAATGTAAATTAGATTAGTTGTTTCAGACCCCCAAAAATACACTTACAAAAGCACTTACAAAAATTCACTTACATAATTGTTGGAGTTGGGAGGTGGCTGATTTCTGGGGGTCCACTGTACAATGCTCTAGTTAACATCAGATGAAAGATAAAGGCTATATAATTGTTGACCCAATCCATTTTAGCAAAAATGTCAGTAGATTCCATTATAAAAAATGTTGAAGTTAGTGATTTTGTTTTTGCCTTTATTTTGTGGGAAAAAAAATCAATAGAAACAAAGCTGTATAAGATATCAGAAATCCTTCATGGGTGTTTGTAGAGCCATCATTACTCAATAACATGTGCAAAAATCATGACAATCCTATTAATACTTTTCGCAAAACATTGCACACAATGTCAATAACTTATTTCTGAGTTAATATGTTTTTTTCTGTAAAACTCTATGGACACGGCGCGCTAAATCTCAGCGTGTTGCATACATCAACATTTCTTGAGACCCCAGAGGCCACTGAGGTGGCATGAGTCCTTGCACTTGAATGGAGGCATCAGAGATGTTGCTATGTAGTGTTTTTTTAATGAAACAATAATAAAAATTGTAATTTTTGCAGAGACAAAACTAAAAAAAAAAAACACTAATTGACAACATGTATTATTTATGACAGCAAGAACAAAAAAAAAATACATTTAAGGAAAAAACATACTTAGAAATATGATATAAACAAGCTGATTACACCAAAATGTTGCCAGAATGATGCACTATTTTTTGGTAAGAAAACATTTTGTTCCATAATTTTTCAATCTTCCTTTCCTAATCACTTGAAAAAGGCTCGCCCCTCCCTTAAAATGCAAATGTAGGTCCGTATATATAATTACCAACTTCGTCTTTCAACAAACCGGCTGTATCCCACTGAGGCAGGGTGACCACCGAGGCAGGGTGGCCACCGAGGCAGGGTGGCCACCGAGGCAGGGTGGCCACCGAGGCACGACGGCCCAAAAGAAAAAAATGAAAGTTTCTCCTTTTAAATTTTAGTCCTCTTACTACATGCATGGCTTACGGAGGAATAATTAAGGTAAGATTACCAGAAAAAAAACCAGAAAACACATTCACCATCATTCAATAGGTGTCGTACGAAAAGTGTGAAAACATCACAGCATATATTAAATATACTACAGTGGACCCCCGGAAATCGAACGCCTCCCAACTCGACCTATTATGTAAGTTTATTATTGTAAGTGCTTTTGCGAGTGTATTTTTGGG
Source organism: Cherax destructor (assembly GCA_009830355.1). NCBI lineage: Eukaryota > Metazoa > Arthropoda > Malacostraca > Decapoda > Parastacidae > Cherax > Cherax destructor. The sequence goes on along the minus strand of WNWK01034359.1, from coordinate 15,384 downwards.
GATCTGAAATGGACTAATCTAATTTACATTATTCCTTATGGGAATAAATTCATTCAATAACAGCACTTGAACAGCATTCTGGAATGAAGAATGTTCAATTTCAGGGTTCACTGTATGATGTTTACTGATGACTGTGATCTTCAGTAAATAAATACATAAAGTTTAATATAAGATATAGTATTTATTGGCTACTGTGATTTATCATTGTAGCTGTCAGTGTAACTCTGCAAAACATTACCATCATCAAGGACATACTACAAGATTGGAAAGGGAAATGATGTAACAAATATTTTATTAATATATCAGCACCTTAAAACAACAATCTGAGCATGATAAGGCAACTGTATTTACTAGAATACAGGAAGATTATTTAAATCTGCTGGGGAAAAAGCAAACACATTTTAATGGTATCAACATGTGTTACAATATACTACTTAGGGAAGGAAAAAGCAAAACACAAAAAATTAACTAGATTATAATAAAGTAAAATATGAAAATCTTTGACAGTATTTTAGAAAAACAAAATGGTTAATTCCCCTCCAAAAAAAGAAACATAAAAGTCAACAAGCTATTTATATACAGTGGACCCCCAGAGTTTGTCCTGCTCAAAACTCGCCCTTTCATGTAAATGTATTTTTTTAAATGCTTTTATAAGTGTATTTTTGGGGGTCTAAAAGGACTAGTCTACTTTACATTATTCCTTATGGGAATAAATTTGTTTGGTAATGGCACTTAAGAACATAAGAAAGAAGGAACACTGCAGCAGGCCTACTCGCCCATGTGAGGCAGGTCCAAGTCTCCAACAGGCTTAAGCCAATGGCCCGACCCAGTCAGGTCAGGTTACATTCACTTAAGGAAGAAGCACTGCATCTGACCTAGTAGCACAAGCTAGTCAGGACCAACTCACACCCAACCGCACCCACTCATATAATTATCTAGCCGACCACCTGGAGCTACCGTCTCCAGGTAGTCAGGTCACTACCACTTAAGGAATTAGTACGGCAACTGACCTGGTAGTACAAGCTAGTCAGGTCCAAACTTTTCCAACTTGAAACCATTGCTGTGAGTCCTGTCTTGGCTGGATATTTTCAGTACGCTATTTACATTCCCTTTATTTATTCCTGTTTTCCATTTATACACCTCAATCATATCCCCCTAATTCTACGCCTTTCTAGAGAGTGCAGATTCAGGGCCCTCAGTCTATCCTCATAGGGAAGATTTCTGATACATGGGATCAACTTTGTCATCCTCCTCTGTACATTTTCCAGTGCATTTATATCCATTCTGTAATACAGTGAACAGCATTCTGGAACGGAAAAATCACAAAAACCGGGGGTCCACTGTACATCTGTAAGGAGGAAAGAAACTTTTAAAAAAAAAAGATGGAACCAAATCTTTTATTCATGTTTGTAAATAGCAAACTAAATATGAGAGAAAAAACAGAATGAAGGCAATACGACCCAAGGAGATACCACCTTAGATCTTAAAAGAATATGAAGAACTAAGGTATCCACTCTGTAAAAAGTTTGGGACTTCTTTATAAGGAGGTCAGCTGGAAGATAAATGAAAAAAAAATTGTGCAGTTATTTAAAAAAAAAGTAGGATGGAAGACCCTCTGAACTACAGATATGTCTCATTGACAAGTGTTGTTATAAACACATAAGATAAAGTCTTTCTTTCAACACGTCGGCCGCTTCCCACTGAGGCAGGGTGGCCCAAAAGGAAAAACGAAAGTTTCTCCTTTTCTTCTTTCTTTCCATACGTCGGCCGTTTCCCACCGACCCACCGAAGCGGGGTGGCCCAAATGGAAAAACAAAAGTTTCTCCTTTTTCTTCTTTCAACACGTCGGCCGTTTCCCACCGAAGCGGGGTGGTCCAAAAGGAAAAACGAAAGTTTCTCCTTTTACATTTAGTAATATACAGTGGTCCCCCGAGTTACGTACACCCCGGAAATCGTACAATTATGTAAGTATAATATTGTAAGTGCTTGTGGAAGTGTATTTTTGGGGGTCTGAAATGGACTAACCTACGTGACATTTTTCCTTAAGGGAGTAAATTCGTTCGGTAATGGCGCTTGAGCAGGCTTCTTGAGTGAAGTTTTTACGATACTCAGGAAACCACTGTAGTATACAGGAGAAGGGATTACTAGCCCCTTGCTCCCGGCATTTTAGTCACCTCTTATGACACGCATGGCTTATGGAGGAAGAATTCTGTTCCACTTCCCCATGGAGATAAGAGGAAATAAGAACAAGAACTAGTAAGAAAATAGAAGAAAACCCAGAGGGGTGTATGTATATACAGTGGTACCCCGACTTACGATATTTTTTCATTCCAGAATGCTGTTCAAGTGCCATTACCAAACAAATTTATCTCCATAAGAAATGATGTAAAATAGACTAGTCCTTTTAGACCCCAAAATTACACTTACAAAAGCATTTAAAAAATAAACTTACATAAAAGGGTGAGTTTGGGGACCATCGTAAGTCGGGGTACCACTGTATATGTATATGCTTGTACATGAATGTGTAGTGTGACCAAAGTGTAAGTAGAAGTAACAAGACATACCTGAAATCTTGCATGTAAAACAATTACAGTGGTACCCGACTTACGATGGTCCCCAAACTCACCCTTTTATGTAAGTTTATTTTTTAAATGCTTTTGTAAGTGTAATTTTGGGGGTCTAAAAGGACTAGTCTATTTTACATCATTCTTATGGGGATAAATTCGTTTGTAATGGCACTTGAACAGCATTCTGGAATGTAAAAATATCGTAAGTCGGGTACCACTGTATGTACAGGCTTTCGTTTACACTCACTTGGTAGGACGGTAGTACCTCCCTGGGCGGTTGCTCTCTATCAACCTACTACCTAGGGTCAGATAAGTCATTAGAGAAAAATAAACCTGCTAATAAGCAGTTCAGTTATCAATCAGCAAATCTATTACTAAAGAAAAAAACTGATGGGCAAATTGCATAATAGAATCCACATTAAGCAAGGAACACTTGTAAAGTATTTAAATTTCAGAGTCTTTTGACAAAATTTCCCACCAAAGAAAAAATGAAAACTACAGATCATTGTAAGAATAAATTATAAACTTTTAAAATGGATGAGAGATTCTGTTTAAAAGTAATATGTGAACAATCATCAGAGAAAAAATATTTTTAGAAAAGCTCTACAAAGATGAAACTAGCCCTGGTGTTTCTAATTTACATAAATGGTTTGCTAACAGGAATAAAGCACATGTCTGCAGGTGCAAAAAACCTATGCAAAGTAATAAAATAACTGTAAACCTCAAGATGATAACAATGATTTTTTCTTTTGGGTTACCCTGAAGGAAACACCTTAATAAAGCATAGAAGAGAGAGAGGCTACAAGAAATTGTTTAGATTGTGATAAGATAGTGAAAGCAAGAAAGCAGGAGTAAACTAAGAATAACTGCAAACTGAAGATTGTCACTGGAAGACAACATGAACAAAATCATTAAAAACTCAAATACAACACTGTCAAACTTGAAATTACCCTTCACATACTTTACACTTTTTTTTCTTAAAAAAAAAAAAAAAAAAAAAGAGCTTACAGTGTATATTAGCCTACTGTAGTAGTGAGGTATCCATTCTTAAATAAAACATTTTGAAAAGAAAGGAAAATGCCAAATACTTACTACAAGAGTTGAAAGAAAAAGTTAGAAAAATAAAAGTACTAAAAATGCCCTTGTTGACTAATCTGAGAAGAGACATGATCATAAGATATGAAAAAATAAAGATGATTTCTTGACATTAAGAGGGGAAAATAAGACGGCACATTTGCAAAGTAAAAAAAAAAAAAAAAAAACTGTGGCAAAAGAACACTAGAGGTTATCTTTATGAATAAGTAATAAACACTAGAATAGGATTCAAGTGTTGCCAGAAAGTGCTGTGTTATATGAAAAACTGATTGCTGAAGACAGAATATAAAGATCATAGCTCTGCTTCTCCTAGGTAGTAGGTTGGTAGACAGTAACCACCCAGGGAGGTACTACTGTCTTGCCAAACGAGTGTAAAATGAAAGCCTGTAATTGTTTTACATGATGGTAGGATTGGTGGTGTCTTTTTTCTGTCTCATAAACATGCAAGATTTCAGGTACGTCTTGCTACTTCTACTTACACTTAGGTCACACTACACATGCATAGACAAGCATATACAGTGGACCCCCGAGTTTCGGTCACCTCGGAAATCGAACAATTATGTAAGTTTAATATTGTAAGTGTTTTTGTATGTGTATTTTTGGGGTCTGAAAGGACTAATCTAATTTACATTTTTCCTTAAGGGAACAAATTCGTTCGGTAATGGCACTTGAACAGCCTTCTGGAATGAATTATGACCGAAACTCAGGGGTCCACTGTATATACACACCCCTCTGGGTCTTCTTTTTTCTTACTGTTTTTTTTTTTCTTGTTTATTTCCTTGTATCTCCATGGGGAAGTGGAACAGAATTCTTCCTCCATAAGCCATGTGTGTCGTAAGAGGAGACTAAAATGCCAGAAGCAAGGGGCTAGTAACCCCTTCTGAGTGATGAAATTAAATGGATGCAGAAATTCTATAAAAGCTTGTCCAAGATACATGTTAACCTAAACTAACATTCTAAAAAGATTGTCTGAAGCACATGTTAACCTAAACTGAAATATGAGAATATAGCATGTCATATGCACCCAAAGAAACAGACAATAGGAAAAATGCAAAAGAAAAAAAATATCAAAATTGAGAAAGTATATTACAATGACCAAAGGCACAAAAATACCATGTAAGAAAGACAAGGAACAATTCCATTTGATAATGCAGAAGAGGCAATGTATGCCACAATTCTATAATTACAAATAGATAATTAAACACATAAGAATCAATCTTGGATAAACATGCTTTTGTTATTGGTTATTGGTGAATTCAGTTTTACAATGAAGCCACAAAAACTCCACATGTAGTATCTACCCACTTACCAGTTTCACGGTGCAGCCACCAAAGCCACCACCTGTCATTCTTGAGCCAAACACACCAGGAACTTCAAGGGCAGCTTGATCCAACTCCGAGCAGGATACATCATAGTCATCCCTGAAAGGTGCAATACAGAACACTCATTTCTGAAGAAGGAAGAGTAGTAGCCTTAAGAAAAGTATCCATACACTACCAGAAACGAATATGATTTTGTTTCTATAAAGAGTAAGAAGTGATACAAGGAGGGAGGAGTATATGGAGAGAAAAAGAGAGGTTAAGAGAGTGGTGAAGAAGGAATGTAAAGAGTGAGCAAATGAGAGTGGGTGAGATGCTATCAACAAATTTTGCTGAAAATAAGAAATTTTTTAGTGAGATTAATAAGTTGAGGAAGCCTAGGGAACGAATGGATTTGACAGTTAAAAATAGGAGAGGAGAGTTATTAGATGGAGAGTTAGAAGTATCGGGAAGATGGAGGGAATATTTTAACGAACTGTTAAATGTTGAAGAAGATAGAGAAGCTGTGATTTCATGCATTGGGCAAGGAGGTATAACACCTTGTAGGAATGAGGAAGAGCCAGTTGTGATTGTGGGGGAGGTGCATGAGGCAGTGGGTAGAATGAAAGGGGGTAAAGTAGCTGGAATTGATAGGATAAAGACAGAAATGTTAAAAAGCAGATGGCGATATTGTTTTGGAATCAGTGGTGATTTTATTTAATAAATGTATGGAAGAGAGGAAGGTACCTAGGGATTGGCAGAGAACATGCATAGTTCCTTTGCATGCTCTCCCCTATAATTTTTACACTGTCAAAAGACAGTGTAAAAATTATAGGGGAATAAGCCTACTGAGGCACCTAAAGTTGGTGCCTGACCAGCCAGGCTGTGGTTTGTACGTTGGACTGCGTGCAACCAGCAGTAACAGCCTGGTTGATCAGGCTCTGATCCAACATGAGGCCTGGTCGCAGACCGGGCTGCAGGGGCGTTGACCCCTGGAACTCTCTCCAGGTAACCTCCAGGTAAACATTTGTGAACGTGTATTAGACCCACCAGCTGGCGTTTATTAGACATGTGAGGTCATTTGTTTACTCTTGAACATCAGCAAAAATTTAACATTTCCACTACTTTGAGGTCAGTTTCAAACCATTTCCAGTACTAAAACCAATCAAAATCATCTCTATATCTGTAATATATTTTCCATTCTATCAAATGAGACCAAGAAATTGCAAATACAACTATAAAAAGTATGTATACGAAAAAACACTGCAAAGTCGCTGTTTTAATCGAAAATTACGGTTTCAGTTTTTTTTTCTCATTATGCACTGTGTGCTGCAGGATTTGATTTATGTGGTGCACACTTACCACATGGATGTATTCTCTCATATCTAGGCCCAAATTTACCGCTCAAAGCTTATCTGAGTGAGCTAAGCTCATGACGTAGAACTACGGTTTGGACCCAGAACTTAAAGCTGTAGAACTATGGCATGGACCCTGAAAGGGTTAAACAATAAAATTTGAACATTACAATTTTGAAGCATTACAGTTTTACAATTTTGAGTCATTACAGTTTTATAATAGAACAAAATAATCAATTTACTATATGTAGTATTACAATTTATCAAATCAAATCAATGATTTGTAGTGCAATAACAGTAACAGTTCATATGGTCATTAGATGAGCTACAATGAGTACAAGAGAATGGGTTATTCTATTAGGTAATGCTCTAAAAACATAGTTTGATAAGGGTTAACTAATTATTCAAGTTAAGTATGCGGAAGTTATTGTTCTTTGAGCATTTATTTATGGGGTTCTGAGGCTAGGGGAGTAACACAGTGAGCAATGATATTTTGAGGCAATGGAAAATTATTTAACTTTGTAGGTAAAGTTAAGTACATACTATGTACAGTGGTCCCTGGGTTTTCGGTCATCTCCAAACACGAACATTTATGTAAATGTATTTTCGTAAGTGCTTTTGCAAGTGTATTTTTGGGGGTCTGAAATAGACTAACCTACGTGACATTATTTCTTAAGGAAGTAAATTTGTTCGGTAATGGCACTTGAGCAGCATTCTGGAAAGAATTTTCGGCGAAAACCGAGGGTCCACTGTACAGTGGTACCTCGAGTTACAATGGTCCCCAAAATCGCCCTTTTATGTAAGTTTATTTTTTTAAATGCTTTTGTAAGTATATTTTTGGGGGTGTAAAAGGACTAGTCTATTTTACATTATTCCTTATGGGGATAAATTTGTTTGGTAATGGCACTTGAACAGCATTCTCGAACGAAAAAATATCGTAACTCGAGGTACCACTGTATTTAGTTTTGGGTGAGTAGGTGGTTTTTAAGAAGAGTCTTGAATTGATGTACAGACAGGATTTCTTTGGCATTCACAGGTAATGAATTCCAATTTTTTTGGCCTTTTATGTGCATTAAGTTTTTACATAGTGTGAGATGAACCCGGGGGACATCAAAGAGTAACCTGTGTCTTGTGCTATGGTTATGTGTCCTGTTAAGGTTGTTAAGGAGAAGTTTGAGTGGTGGGTTTATATTTGAGTTTAGTGTTCCATGCATGTAGTAGGCACAATAATAAGTATGGATGTTTTGCATGGTGAGTAGGTTTAGACTTTTGAATATTGGTGGAGTATGTTGTCTGGAGTGGGAATTTGTTATCATTCTGACTGCTGCCTTTTGCTGAGTTATTAATGGTCTGAGATGATTTATTGTTGTTGAACCCCATGCACAGATTCCATAGGTGAGATAGGGGTAAATGAGTGAGTGATACAGGGCAAGGAGAGCTGGTTGCAGAACATAGTACCGTATCTTCAATAGTATGTCTACGGTTTTGGAGATTTTCTTGGAAACTTGTTGTATATGTGCCTGAAATTTGAGACTATTATCAAGGTGGATTCCTAAGAATTTTCCTTCTGTGAGTTTTGTGACAGGTGATCTGTTTATCATTATGTTAAGTGGAACGTTTTGTAGCATCTCTGTTAGCACTGGCAGCCTCCCCATGCCTTACTACACTATGAATCCCACTCTTTTCAAATTTATCAAATCAGTAACTACTTGCCTTAAAATCATCACTTTCAGCACTGTTTTCCGGGGTGTCTCACCTAAGATCACTATATAACTGCTTTGCTTTTTCACAAATTGTTTCAGAAACACTGTCACCAGCAAATTGTTTTTTCATTAATCCACACTAACAAATGTTTTTCCATTTCTTCAATTATCTGTGACCTTTCCACAGCAAGAATTTTTGCTCCTTTTGCCACATCAGCCCCTTTTATTGCCTCTATTTTTCAATATGGACAATATGGTGGATTTCTCCATACCATATTGAGTGACCAGGTCTGACACATGTTCCACTTTCCCACTTCACAATGAGTTCTTTTTTCACTTTTATTGTTGTTCCCACCGCTTTTCTTTTAGGTTTGTTTGGATCACTACTATTTTTTGTTGCCATAATTGCTTATTTTCAATGAAAATATTTAAAAAACACCACAGAATAACAATGAAATACCAAAACGTTTCATGGAGCTTGTACGAACAATGCTTAACGAATAAAAGATGATGATAGATTGAGTGCTTGATGCTTTGTTTTCATCAGACTTTGTCCAGATGAACAATATTGTTTAGGTCAAATATCAGGGCAACGTCCGAGTTCCGAGTTAGATTTTTCTCAAAAAAGTTGGGTGAATATTGAGTTGTATGAATAAAGGGACATACGAATTATGAGGTTCCTCCGTACATACTAAGGAGAGAAGAGAAATCATTTTTTTTTAACCCTTTCGGGGTTTTGGTCGTACAAGTACGTCTTACGCACTGGGGTTATTGACGTACTAGTACGCCTAAATTCTAGCGCCCTCAAATCAAGCAGAAACAGGCTGTTAGGCCTAGATGTGATAGAATGGGTCTGTGCGGTCAGTGTGCGCAGTATAAAAAAATTCTTGGACCACACAGTGCATACTGAGGAAAAAAAACTCTGACCGTGTTTTTGGTTTAAAACAGTGACTTTGCAGTCTATTTTCGTATGGTATTTATGCTTGTATTCTCGTTTTCTTAGTCTCATTTTATAGATGATATATATTTCTATAATATATATAAAGTGGTACCCCGACTTACGATATTTTTTCATTCTAGAATGCTGTTCAAGTGCCATTATCAAACGAATTTATCCCCATAAGGAATGATGTAAAATAGACTAGTCCTTTTAGACCCCCAAAATTACACTTACAAAAGCATTTAAAAAAATAAACTTACATAAAAGGGTGAGTTTGGGGACCATCGTAAGTCGGGGTACCACTGTATTTCTGTAATATATCATCTATAAAATGAGACTAAGAAAACGAGAATACAAGCATAAATACCATACGAAAATAGACTGCAAAGTCGCTGTTTTAAACCAAAAACACGGTCAGAGTTTTTTTTCCTCATTATGCACTGTGTGGTCCAAGAATTTTTTTATACTGCACACACTGACCGCTCTCCTTGCCCTGTATCACTCACTCATTTACCCCTATCTCACCTATGGAATCTGTGCATGGGGTTCAACAACAATAAATCATCTCAGACCATTAATAACTCAGCAAAAGGCAGCAGTCAGAATGATAACAAATTCCCACTCCAGACAACATACTCCACCAATATTCAAAAGTCTAAACCTACTCACCATGCAAAACATCCATACTTATTATTGTGCCTACTACATGCATGGAACACTAAACTCAAATATAAACCCACCACTCAAACTTCTCCTTAACAACCTTAACAGGACACATAACCATAGCACAAGACACAGGTTACTCTTTGATGTCCCCCGGGTCCATCTCACACTATGTAAAAACTTAATGCACATAAAAGACCAAAAAATTGGAATTCATTACCTGTGAATGCCAAAGAAATCCTGTCTGTACATCAATTCAAGACTCTTCTTAAAAACCACCTACTCACCCAAAACTAAATACAGTGGACCCTCGGTTTTCGTCGTAAATTCTTTCCAGAATGCTGCTCAAGTGCCATTACCGAACAAATTTACTTCCTTAAGAAATAATGTCACGTAGGTTAGTCTATTTCAGACCCCCAAAAATACACTTGCAAAAGCACTTACGAAAATACACTTACATAAATGTTCATGTTTGGAGATGACCGAAAACCCAGGGACCACTGTACATAGTATGTGCTTAACTTTACCTACAAAGTTAAATAATTTTCCACTGCCTCAAAATATCATTGCTCACTGTGTTACTCCCCTAGCCTCAGAACCCCATAAATAAATGCTCAAAGAACAATAACTTCGCATACTTAACTTGAATAATTAGTTAACCCTTATCAAACTATGTTTTTAGAGCATTACCTAATAGAATAACCCATTCTCTTGTACTCATTGTAACTCATCTAATGACCATATGAACTGTTACTGTTATTGCACTACAAATCATTGATTTGATTTGATAAATTGTAATACTACATATAGTAAATTGATTATTTTGTTCTATTATAAAACTGTAATGACTCAAAATTGTAAAACTGTAATGCTTCAAAATTGTAATGTTCAAATTTTATTGTTTAACCCTTTCAGGGTCCGTGCCATAGTTCTACAGCTTTGAGTTCTGGGTCCAAACCGTAGTTCTACGTCATGAGCTCAGCTCACTCAGATAAGCTTTGAGCGGTAAATTTGGGCCTAGATATGAGACAATACATCCATGTGGTAAGTGTGCACCACATAAGTCAAATCCTGCAGCACACAGTGCATAATGAGAAAAAAAACTGAAACCGTAATTTTCAATTAAAACAGTGACTTTGCAGTGTTTTTTCGTATATGTACTTTTTATAGTTGTATTTGCAATTTCTTGGTCTCATTTGATAGAATGGAAAATATATGTCAGATATAGAGATGATTTTGATTGGTTTTAGTAATGGAAATGGTTTGAAACTGAGCTCAAAGTAGTGGAAATGTTAAATTTTTGCTGATGTTCATGAGTAAACAAATGACCTCACCTCTAATAAACGCCAGCTGGTAGGTCTAATACACGTTCACAAATGTTTACCTGAGGTTTACCTGGAGAGAGTTCCAGGGGTCAACTCCTTTGCGGCTCGGTCTGCAACTAGGCCTCATGTTGGATCAGAGCCTGATCAACCAGGCTGTTACTGCTGGCCGCACGCAGTCCAACGTACGAACCACAGCCTGGCTGGTCAGGCACCGACTTTAGGTGCCTGTCCAGTGCCTGCTTGAAGACAGCCAGGGGTCTACTGGTAATCCCCCTTATGTATGCTGATAGGCAGTTGAACAGTCTTGGGCCCCTGACACTTATTGTGTTGTGTCTCAACGTGCTAGTGGCACCCCTGCTTTTCATTGGGGGTATGTTACATCGTCTGCCGAGTCTTTTGCTATCGTAGGGAGTGACACTCGTGTGCAAATTTGGTACTAATCCCTCTAGGATTTTGCAAGTGTATATCATAATGTATCTCTCCCGCCTGCGTTCCAGGGAGTACAGGTTTAGGAACTTCAAGCGTTTCCAGTAATTGAGGTGGTTTATTGCAGTTATGCGTGCCAAGAAGGTTCTCTGTACATTTTCTAGTTCAGCAATTTCACCTGCCTTGAAAGGTGCAGTTAGTGTGCAGCGATATTCCAGCCTAGATAGAACAAGCGACCTGAAAAGTGTCAACATGGGCTTGGCATCCCTGGTTTTGAAGGTTCTCATTATCCATCCTGTCATTTTTCTGGCAGATGCGATTGCTACAGTGTTATGGTCCTTGAAGGTGAGATCCTCTGTCATGATCACTCCCAGGTCTTTGACATTAGTTTTTCGCTCTATTGTGTGGTTGGAATTTGTTTTATACTCCGATGAGATTTTAATTTCCTCACGTTTTCCATATTGGAGTAATTGAAATTTCTCATCATTGAACTTCATATTGTTTTGTGCAGCCCATTTAAAGATTTGGTTGATGTCTGCTTGGAGTCTTGCAGTGTCTTCAATGGTGGACACTGTCATGCAGATTCGGGTATCATCTGCAAAGGAAGACACGGCACTGTGGCTGATATCCCTGTCAATGTCCGATATAAGGATGAGGAACAGGATGGGAGCAAGTACTGTGCCTTGTGGAACAGAGCTTTTCACCGTAGCCGCCTCAGACTTTACTCTGTTGACTACTACTCTTTGTGTTCTACTTGTTAGGAAATTATAGATCCATCTACCAACTTTTTCCTGTTATTCCTTTATCATGCATTTTGTGTGCTATCACACCATGGTCACACTTATCAAAGGCTTTTGCAAAGTCTGTGTATATAACATCTACATTCTGTTTGTCTTCTAGAGCATCCAGGACCTTGTCGTAGTGGTCCAGTAGTTGGGACAGACAGGAGCGACCTGCTCTAAACCCATGCTGCCTGGGTTGTGTAATTGATGGTTATCTAGATGAGTGGCGATCTTGCTTCTTAAAACCCTTTCAAAGATTTTTATGATATGGGACGTTAGCGCTATTGATCTGTAGATCTTTGCTATTGCTTTACTGCCGCCTTTGTGGAGTGGGGCTATGTCTGTTGTTTTTAGTAACTGCGGGACGACCCCAGTGTCTATGCTCCCTCTCCATAGGATGTTAAAAGCACGTGATAGGGGCTGCTTGCAGTTCTTGATGAACACTGAGTTCCATGAGTCAGGTCCTGGAGCGGAGTGCATGGGCATGTCATTTATCGCCTTTTCGAAGTCATGTGGCGTCAGGGTAATATCAGATAGGCTTGCGTCTACCAGGTTCTGTGGCACTCTCATAAAAAATTCATTTAGGTTTTCAACTTTCAGTCTGGTTAGCGGCTCGCTAAAAACTGAGTCATACTGGGACTTTAATAACTCACTCATTTCCTTGCTGTCATCTGTGTAGGACCCATCTCGTTTAAGTAGGGGCCCAATACTGGATGTTGTTCTCGACTTTGTTTTGGCATAAGAAAAGAAATACTTTGGGTTTCTTTCAATTTCATTTATGGCTTTTAGTTCTTCCCGAGTTTCTTGATTCCTGTAAGATTCCTTTAGTTTTAATTCGATGTTTGCTATTTCTCTGACCAGTGCCTCCCTACATATTTCAAATATATTGGCCTCTTGTAGCCGCTGTGTTATTCTTTGCCTTCGCCTGTATAGGCGATCACATTTTGTTGATCTGAGGCTCCCCCCATGCATGTCTGGACCTCTATTATGTTGTGATCTGAGTATATCATTTTTGATATGATGACATTTAGTATCAGATCATCATTGTTAGTGAAGATGAGGTCCAGCGTATTCTCCAATCTTGTAGGCTCTATTATTTGCTGGTTTAAGGTGAATTTGGTGCAGAGATTTAAACGCTCGTGTATGTGCGAGTTTTCATCTGAGCTGCCTCCTGGTGTTATCTCTGCTACCACATTATTTGCAATATTCCTCCATTTTAGGTGCCTTAGGTTGAAGTCCCCAGGAGCAAGATGTTGGGAGCAGGGGCTGGAAGATTTTCCAGACAGTGGTCAATTTTCAGAAGCTGTTCCTGGAATTGTTGAAACGTTGCATCTGGAGGCTTGTATACAACCACGATGACCAGGTTTTGATTCTCGATCTTTACTGCTAAAACTTCAACTACATCATTTGAGGCATTTAGTAGTTCTGAGCATATAAGTGACTCTGTGATATACAGGCCAAGCCCCCCCTTTTGCCTGTTCACTGTCACATCTGTATAGGTTGTAGCCAGGGATCCATATTTCATTGTCCAAGTGATCCTTTATGTGGGTCTCTGTGAAAGCCGCAAACATTGCATTTGACTCTGTAAGCAGTCCAAGGATGTAAGCTATCTTGTTATTTGTTGCTGGCTTTAGACCCTGTATATTTGCAAAGATGAATGTCATTGGATTGGTGGTATTGGTGGTATGGGGGGGGGTCTTTTTTTCCTGGCACTAATATCTGTTGTTCTGGAGTGGAGGCCATTGACTGTGGTTCCACTCCAGAAATGATTGCAGTTGGTGTACGATTTCTGTCATTTCCTGCCAGCTTTTTTTTCCTTCCTGGCACTAAAAAAACTCTCTCTCTGGAGTGGCTCTGGCTACCCAGGTTTTCCCATGGTCTGGATGTTCTGTGTCGTCTTGTACCCTTTAAGTGGTGTGCCTGGCAATATAGGTTATAGCACTGTCTTTCCTGAACTGATGAGTGACACAGTTCAGGCCATCAGCACTCATCAGTAAAGGTATAGTGCAGTTAAATTTTGATATATTTCATGTATTTATTGTTTTCATAGTTTTTATGTATGATTTTATGCATGCAAATATTATTATACAGGTTTAAATAAGTAATATTTTCACTTAAAATGTTTTATAATTGGTAATTTTTTGGGGTCTGAAACGGATTAATCCAATTTACTACTTTATTTCTTATGGGAAAAATTAATTCAATATTTGTACAACTATTTGAACAGCCTCCTCGAATGGATTAAGTTCGAATATTGAGGTACCACTGTATATTATGTTTGTCTCTGATTTGGTGTATTCTCTGGCAGGTTTGGGGCTGAGATACTTTCTGAATCGATTCCTAGTCTTCCCTATGGTATTCCATCAATAGGTCACCAACTCACCAAGTTGCACTTCCAATGTTACAACTTTCAAATAATTCGTTTGTAACCCTGAACTTTCAAATACAGTGGACCCCCGAGTTTCGTAAACCCCGGAAATCATACATTTATGTAAGTATAATATTTTAAGTGCTTGTGGAAAAGTATTTTTGGGGGTCTGAAATAGACTAACCTACATGACATTTTTCCTTAAGGGAGTAAATTCGTTCGGTAATGGCACTTGAGCAGACTTCAGGAGTGAAGTTTTTACGAAACTCGGGGGTCCACTGTAATTTGTTTGTAACCCTGAACTTATTACAGTAGATCGTCATTTAGCACGGTAGTTACGTTCCTGAAAACGTCGTGTTAGATAATTTTGTGTTACATAATTAGAAGAACTTATGGGAAAAATAGGGTTACGTTCCTGGGAGTCCCCAAAAAGCCAAACAAGTTTTTTTTAGACCAACAGATCTTGCAAAAATTAAAGGTGAATATGTAATTGTAGTTCATTGTCCTGATATATTACTGCTTAAGACTACAAATGCAATAGAAATAATAGCATTTCTTACCTTAAATTGTGGGTAATGATGTTTGTAGATGGTTGTGAAGAGAGCCTGCCCCACACACCAGCCAGGATACTTCCCCACACACCAGCCAGGATACTTCCCCACACACCAGCCGGGATACTTCCTCACACACCAGCCAGGGTACTTCCCCACACTCCAGCCAGGGTACTTCCCCACACTCCAGCCAGGGTACTTCCCCACACACTAGCCAGGGTACTTCCCCACACACCAGCCAGGGTACTTCCCACACACCAGCCAGGGTACTTCCCCATACACCAGCCAGGGTACTTCCCCACATACCAGCC